>JAECMU010193056.1:0-15559 GCA_016106625.1 Dracogyra subfuscus
AGTATCCCAGTTGGATACTAACATTTGAAAATAGGTATCCCACCTGAAATTTAGGATCCCACTAAAATGCAATTCATAAATAACATCGTAACAAACTTGAATGACACTGTTCTCATTCCCAGTCTATATTGCTATGCCACGATCAAAATGGCAGAATTGTTTTAATTCGCAATCATGGGAGGAGAAATCCATTCCAAGAAAACCAATAGTGACTTAGCAGTTCTCGCTCTAGTGCTATGCCACCATTGCTCCAGTGTAGCAGTAATCTAGGTACGATTGGGGGAGATATTGTTACGGCATAGCATTAGAATGGGTACTACTACAAGCTCGAAAATACTGTTACTTAACTTCACCAGTAAATGACAACTCATTGTTTCAGCGAAAAATTAAAACAATAACATTATATGGAACACTGGGTTCTTGAAGTCTGGTATACTGTTAATCTTGAACAGTAAGACCACATACACTGATTTTTACCTACTTCACGTGGTGCGATTATGGCTGTTTCCTGAGTGTTTGACCCAAGCTTGGGGAATGATTACCCGGTAAGCACTACAGGTTCCGTGTATCCCAGGCTCGGGTGATACCAAGATAGCTTAACTGACAGCAAGAGTGGAGCATGGCCCTATCAAGTAGTCCCATACTGAAATGGAAATACTGTGGCTTCACCATTCATCTCAACATCCATGTTTGTAATGTCCCGCCAACAAAATTCTTTGTCTCTGTGTTAAATGTTTGTGGTATTTAAAAAAAATTTTTTTTTTAAATAAATAAATAAATCTGTCATTAAATAAAACAAACTTCTTTTGTATTTTTTCGCTCTTGTTTGTATAATTACTAGATCATTGTTATGTACGTGCAGGGTTTTTGTGAGGTGGTACATACCCTTAAAGTTTGGAAATTAACGAATATATCTTTCAAATTTTTAGAAACATTATAGAAAAGAGAACTGCTGTCAAAATACAGGAACTACTATTTCTGATTCCCACAGATTTCAAACTCTTAACCATTTGTGATACCCTCAAATTACTTTCTGCCAGAAAGCCTTGACATATACTTGGGTATAATCAGTGGTTATACTTTTTGTGTTAAAAATTGTTGTGTGGTTTTTTGTAGATCTTGGAAGTGATGATGATGATGAAGATGTGATAACTTCAAGAAAAGTCACTAAAAAGAAGGTAACATGTTTATTACTTTATGTAAACACTTTTAATGATAATAAATTCTTAAGTAACTGTTGTCTTGCCTCTGACAAAAGTCTCGGCAGGTGATATTTTGGTTTAATGCATATCCACCCAGCTTTACAACTAGAAAATGCCATCACTGACCCAAGTTTCCAGTGTGAAATGTGTCATTTTTCTCCTACAAGAAAACAACTAATGTAATACTCTTGATTTGTATAATATGTTAGGGGACATCTTAATGAGTCAATTACACAAATAAAATTTACAGAACTTAATTACTATTTTTAAAATTTATTTTTTAAACCTTACGATCATGATCCATGAGATCATTGCGTATGATGCTTTTACAAAGTTTATTTTCACTTTCAATCGACGAGTCATCTCATCCATCATCTACTTCAAAGTTTGTATTATCAGTTATTTTCAGCGAATATATCTTTTACAAATGTTCAGTTTTCATTAAATAATAGTGTCCGACGTAAAGGGTGAAGAAAGTAAAAATTCTGACGGACAAATTAAAAATTGCAACTACTGTCCGTCTTTTTCTGACTAAATTTATATTTTATTTTTATTTTTTTGTGGAATCCGTGACTCCATATCAGCCATTCCAGAATTCAAACAAATGGTTCAGATTTATGACAAAATAGTTTAATACAAAAATAAATGTACCACATTGCCATCTTCGCAGTTTCAAACTGCACAGGAGCGCCATTCTGGAAATGGGTTATGGTGAAAACAGAACCATGCCAAAAGGGCTCCAAATGAAAATGGAACCAAATTGGTTTTTTTAAAATGTATGGTTAAAACAGAATTACAATTTGAGAACGATTATATATTCCATAAAACAACAGCTATATGAATTATATAAATTTACTTTGTAACACCGTTTTTTCCAATACATTGAAATACCGTTATATATGACTATAAAAAAAATAGAAAAGAGAGCAAAAAGGTACTAATTTTGCAAATACATTTAGGTGCCATTATAGCCAAATTGATTCCATTTTGATAGTAATTCCGATTTAGTAATTTCCCAGAAAAAGCCGTTCAAAGGTCAGTAGTTCCAAAACAGTATTTGTTTACGTTCAAAGTATGTGTTCAAAGTGTTTTGAATATATATATTTTTTGTTAAATACTTTAGGGATGCCACTTGAATTTTGTAAATCTATATTTCTGCATCCCTGGCAACATGCTTTAAAAGAAATATTTTACAAATAGCATATTTTCGGTATTGATATAAGCATAGTGCAATGTTTTAGATGATCGTTTTCAGCTATTTATTGTTGAAATATGTTTACACAGCTCTTTACATGTTCATGTTACCTTTTTAAAAGGGACTATAACCAGTATTTCAATATATTTCATTCGCAGTTTGAGCAGTAGTACTGGTCTGGTGCTTTTAAAACTCAAGACTTAACAATGCCATACAATTTGTATGTGTGTGATGTCATTAGAGATTGAGTTTTATCAGCATGGGCCCTGATAGCTTTGATTAATTTTTTTTTTAAATACAGCAGCAAACTCTTACGGCATGGCTATCTCTGTGTAAGTCAGTGTTCACTAGTTGGTATTGAACTGTACAATAGATGTATGTTTTCAAGCCTTCACATTTGAAAAAGAAGTTTGAATAACACCAGTATATATAATGATATTCAAAGATTGGATTTAGCTGAGGTTAATTGATTAATTAATTGTTGGCTATTGAATGTCACACATCAGGTATTTTCAGACATATAGTTTTAAAGAGGAAACCCACAACACCCTTCCATTATTTTCGAGGGATCTTTTATATGTACTCTCCCACAGCCTTTGACCAGTTGTGGTGCACTGGTTGAAACAAGAAAAAAACAATCAGTTAATGGACGCACCAAGATGAGCATTCAACCGATAGAGCTAAATCCCACACATAGCTGGGGTCAAAACAGCTGCTTTTCTTTTAAAGGAGGTGTATTCTTGTCACATTTTCAGGTGAACTTAAAGTGTGTAAGCGGACATTTTGAATGTAAAGGATAGTACATGCAAACATGTACTACTTTATTTTGTCAGGTTATTTTAGATGATGATGATGAAGATGAAGAACAGGAACATATGGAACAAGAAAATAATGATGGTAAAACATATATTATATACCTATTCAATCTTACTATAGTGATAAAGACATTTTGTAACCATGTGATAAATTTATTTGGTATTGCCATCTGGATCGGAATGTATATGGAGAATTCCCTTTTTATTTTTACTGCAGTCAGCACCTTTTATTTATTGACATCATATATGATTTACGAATTACGTGACATAATTTGAATCATTACACAAGGCTGCCACACAGTATGATTCTTAACATTACGTAAATCCATAAACAGAAATTTGATCATAGATATAACAAAGAGTTATGATGTTGAATTAAAAACCATTTTTGTCAAACATAAAATAATCTATATGATAAATACAAAACTTCACATATGTTGTTTTCACGGTATTGTAGTATGTTTGCTTGCTCAAAATAAATAGGAAGTGAAATAATGTGTGTGCAGTTCAGTATATATGCAAGCACATCTGTTCACTGTTAACTTTGTTTTTTGATTTAGATGGAAAGGTCACTGAAGTGAATGGTGGAAAAAAGGTAAATTTAAATTGCAGTTAGATGTATTGTGATTATTAATTTTGATATGTAGATGCCAGTTATGTTGAAATTTCTTATTAGAAAGTATTAACAGAATTCTTATTGAAATATTGCTGTTAACACTAATGTATTTAATTGATTATTGTTACTATATGTAATTAATGCATGGCTACTTTTTATAATATATAGTGCTTTGACATCACATCATTGAATTTGTAATGGAATTTTTTTTATTTTTTTTTATAAAGTGTAATTATATACTTTCAAATTTCATACATTATTATATAGCTTACTTTCAACTGAATAATGTTAAAATGTACAATATTCTGCAATAACTCGGTTAACTGAAATAAAATTTTAAAAGGTAAATTACATTTATTGTGTAAATGGATAGGCGGTTAATGTAATCCATGTCTATTTGTAATTTCAGACAGTGTCAGAAGTTGTGGATGCTATCCTCAACAGTGATACAGAAGATGATGGTATGTTTACTGCTAGATTTACAATTTCCGCTTGCTGGTTTTTAACACTCTTGAAGTTGCATTTCATTAACATTTATTTAAGGGTTTTTAAAATTTGTCTTAGTGCTAAATATTTTATTATTAGGTTATCTACTTTCATCTCACTGTTAAATATGACATGTTATTTATTATAGTAAACAAAGTATTTTGGCCAAATTTAGATATTTTTTTTGTTACAAAATAGGGTTAGTGGATTTTTTTTTATTATGGCCAGAACATTTTATTGGCACTGATCCCATGGCTGGAGGATGACTTTTTTTATTATATAATTCCATGGGTGTAACAGTGTCTGCGCTTAACTTTTTTTTTTTAGGTGTCATTCGGGTAAGTGGTGACAGCACTATCACATGCCCGTATCTATTTTACCTTGCCCAAATACTATTTTCTAAAAAACAACAACAACAATATAACAGATTATAAAAGAAAACATGAAGAAAAAACAGTCGTCAGGCGGGCAACCTTACTGTGGAGTTTCAGTCACCCGTCATCGTTTTCAGGGGCGATCAGGCGACCTTTAAGTTCGAACCCTGGTGTAAATTTTCAGGCATATGGCAGATTTTCCGGTTTTTCTGGGTCGCTAAGGGCTTTGCCCTGGAACCACAAGAAGCCCTAGCACCCAGAATTTTATATTGAGCTGAAATTTTTTGTATATGTTTATTCCATACTGTTACAGATCAACATTGACTTTCGTGGCGATATACCCATATTTAATGCACTTATGGCATTTGAACTTAGGAGAATTGATTTTTGCAATGCCTGGAGATATCAAGATAAAAAACTTTATATAGCTTTATTCATTTGTCAGCTTTAAAGATCAAGTTGAACTTGAAGTTTCATGGTTATTTACCCACTTTTCAGAGTTATGGCCCTTGAATTTAGGAGATACAAAAAATGGTTGCGCCTGGTAGGGGACATGTATTGGTTTACCAGTACTCTCAAAATGCTTGTTCTTTTAGCACCCGCATTCTAAAAACTAATTCTGTAGCAACATATCCATAAATGTATTTCTGGTAGAAACTGTGTGTATACAGAATGTATATGAAATGGTCTTTGTAGATTTTAATTTTGACCAATTTCTATTCTTATGATAGGTCCATTTGTTGGTCAGGCTTTTGATAACAGTAGTAGTGAAGATGATGAAGAAAAGAAAAATACAATCAAAAGGAAGGTTGGTGTAATTTATATATACTAATTTAAAAATGTTTTAATTTATTATTGATATACAGAGAATAATACATGAGTGTCCGTTATTACCATTTATCTCACAGCGAGATTTTAAAATGTATCTAATGAGTTGTGAGATAAATTGTATCTAACGGGCACAAATGTATTATTCTATTTCTTACATATTCTTAAAAAAAAACCTGTTATTAACGGCCATTACACTTGTAGCTGACAAACTGCTCACATACACTGCCGGGTTAAAGGTAGAGTAAACTCCAACAAGAGCCTTATGTATTGGAAAGATACATACCCGGACCACCAACACATAATGACACTTTAACAAATGAAAAACGTGTAATTTTAAAATAAATAAAAAAAAACATGATTATTCGTGCCAACTGGGGGCAGCCATTTTGTTTCGTTTTTGTGACGTCCAGTGGTGTAGTTTGGGGCGAAGTGACGTCAGCTCTGTCGAACTTTTCTATAATGCACAGAGTAAACAAACACTCTAATTTACGACAAGGCGCTTTGCTTTCATCAACCTGACTTGTAAAACAACATAAATGACTTGATACTATAATAAACTATTCAACTAAATATATTTCAATTTGCATCAATATAACGAAATGGAGTTATAGTTGGGTTTTTTTTTTTTTAAATTCCAAAGAAGACATGCTTAATATTAGACATATTGGTAGGATACGTTCGAGCTGGTAAAGTCCATTATAATTTGAGGTTATCGCACAATACCCTGTGACCTTAATAAAAGCAACCCTTCTTTTAAATGTGTCTAGACACAAGTGTCTGAGGACCCGTCTAAATATACACCTGCCAATCAAGAACCACAGGTACGAGCCACGGGAAGAAACAACCAATTAACTAAGAAAACAGTCCAATTATTATATCCGTACGTGGGTTAATTTAAACCATAATACAGTTATTTCAACACTGACAATGTTGGTTTATTTTTTATTAAATATAATATATACTAGTGATTGTTGCTAGCTTACTGGGATGACTATTATTAAAGAATATTGGATACATCTGGAAAAATCAGGTATGTTTTGTTTCTTCAGTTCCAAGACTTAATTCCTGATGTGACACGTTAGGTATTACGTAACCACCAGCTCGCCAGAGGGCATATTAATAATAATAATTATAATAATATAATAATAATAATAATATAATAATAATAATAATAATAATAATAATATAATAATACATTCTTTATTTAGTGAGGGTAACACAGTCAGCTAAAGCTAATCTTCCTGAGGCCCTCAGGTACAAAAAATACAGAATTACAATACATACATTTATGAACAAATAGAAAATACATATATGGCAATAAACATACATGTATATATACAAATGATATTATTATTTTAGAAAATATTTCTTGAATCTATATTTAAAAACAGCAGTATTTGACGATGATCGGATAGCTTTAGGTAATTGATTCCAAAGTACTGGTCCAGAGTAACTGAAAGCATGTTTAAATAAAGACATTTTAGGTTTTGGAATTAATAGTTTTCTATCCTCTACATTTCGAAGGTTGTAGGGATTGTTTTCTCCAACATATATTAATAAGTTTGAAAGATAGTTTGGGGCTTCATTATACAGACATTTATAAATTTGTAAACATTTATGATAGTGGATTCGTCTTTCCATTGTCATCCATTTTAACTGTTTAAATAGTGGGGCAGATGGAGTAATAGGATCTACATCTAATATCATCCTTGCAGCTCTCTTTTTCAGTTTTAGTAAACGTTCTAAACCATCCTGATTACAGTTTCCCCAAATTACACAGCAGTAATCAATGAGTGGTAAAATATACCCATTGTAAAAAAGTTTTCTTGCATCTAAATTTAAATACCTAATAATTTTCGATAGAAGACACAGACGTTTAGAGATCAAGGAACACACATGTTTAACCTGATTTGTCCATTTTAAATTATTATCAACTTTAATTCCTAAAAGTTTTTCACAGTCGGTGTGTTGCAGACATTCTGAATTTATTATAAGAGAAATATCATTTTGGATTGTAACTTTTTGTCTTGTTCCTATAGTCATATTCACTGGGATGGTACAAAATGTCTGCGCCCATTATATATAATATCCATCACATTTAACTGTTTTATTAATTAACTATAGGCTTATACTTGTTGATATTAAGCAATAATGTGCAATATATATTGTGGAACAACCAGTAGTATGTCTTGAATTTTTTTTTTTTAAATGGTGTTCCCACTGCTCCCTTTTATGCCACCATTTCCTCCTGATCTGACAACTCCTATCTTTTAGCTTCTTTCGCTGTCTATCGCCACATCTCAGTCTCTTGTGGCTATCCGAGCCACACACCTACTAACTTTGCTGTAACAATATTAAAAGTTCATGCCGTGCAAAATAGTTCTTATATCGAGACAACAATTGTTGCATGCCCACCAAGTCTTTGAAAATAATAATCCATGCTTCGTTCAATATCCTGTATATATATTTTGTTACTCTTAAATGATTAATGGGTGAGGTATAAAAACCTGAAAATTATAAAGCATTATAAATAACAGTCAGGGCTTGTAGATTATGGTAGCCGAACTCCAATCATGGCTAGTAACATTCACTGTTGGGCTAGTAAATAACTAATATTGTCATACTTGATGGATAGTGGAAAACAAGGTCAAATGCTGCATTTAAGCTTATTTTGTAAATGTGCATATCCTACCCTCGTACCCAATCTTAGTGTTCTATCTCCCTTTTTAGGTGGCATCCTATCGTTAATATTTGTAACTTTGTATTAACTTAAAGTAAAGTAGGGCTAGTGAATTTTTAATCGTGGCTAGTACATTTTTAGAATCACTGATTCCATGGCTAGTAGATTTTATAAACTTGCATATTCCTTACCAAATTTGGATGAAAACAGCATTTATTTTATTATGGCCTAATGTGATATTAATTTAAATTGTAGAAAAAGAAAAATTTGGCAGATGATTCCAGCAATTCAGATATCCAGACACAAGTAAGTTAGTTTAGAGTTTAACTCTTATCCACCCAAGTTCCCAACGTGAAATACGTAATTTTGAAACTACATTATTAAACCTCAAATTGTAAAAAAAACCTCACCAACTAATTTAAAACTATTTTGATCTGTGTCATAGTTAATAGGACATATTAGTGAGTCAATCACCAAAATATAGAAGAACTTTTTTTTTAAAACCATATGATCCATGACATTGTTTATGACAGTTTACTTTCACTTTCAGTCGACAACAAGTAATCCATCTGCTTCAGTCTGTATTATCAGTTTTTATTCAATAATAATGTCCCAACATGTTTTAAATTTAATAGAAATAATTATACAAATAGCAAGAAATTGAACCATATGCATGTTACCTCATCAATAATGTTTAAATACTTTTTGAGCGGGCAGCATAGCCCAGTGGTACAGTGCCTGCCTGATGCGCGGTCGGTCTAGGATCGATCCCCGTCAGCTCACCACTGGGGTTTTTCTCGACATAACCATATGTCCAACGCCGATATAACCGTCATTGTAATTTGTTGAGTGCGTCGTTAAATGGAAAAATAAACTCTTACCCCATTTATTTTGCACCCGTCTATGATGGGGATTGTATTAAGGTATGGCATTGTTCGCATATCTGTCTGTTAACTATTTTCGTCTGAGCCATATCTTGCATACAGATGCATACAGGAACATCAAACTTCACATGTAGGAACAATTTGGGATGGTAGTACATTGCGTACTATTACTAGGTCACTGTGCCTATAACTAATTCTTGTCCAGACATTATTTTGCATACAGATGTATGAAATCACAATTTGTCCAGAATTTGTTACTCACTTGTCCTGTCCATAAAATATAATTACTCTTCCAGTAGGCAATTTAGCACAGACAATACATTTGCAAATATTTTGGCGGTTCTGCATTGTTAACATGCATTGAATCATACCCGTTACATGTTCATTAATATCTATGGTTTTCCATCAAACTCCTAACAGGCGTACCATGTAGCTCTTCAGTACTATTGTCTTACTTTCAGAGACCCAACCTGTTTGATAATGATCTATATGATGCTGAAGACAGTGATGTGGAGAAGTCAGGTAAAAATTATCCCTTAAGCTTTATTTTGAGCAGGTGTATATTTTTGGAGGTGGAAAAAATATCCCTTGCAAAATCATCTCTCTTTTTTTTTTAAAGTACTGGGATAAATGAAAAAAGTGAATGGTAACAATTACGGATAGTCCCTTAATGGTGAAGATATTTCCATATTATAATCAAATCTCTTCAAACTTATAACTGTTATATTATTTTTGTAGGTTTGTTTTAATATTCAATAGCAATTCAGCCCTTAAAATAAACTGTAGACAGGGTAAACTCCCGTATTTAATATTTCAACTTGAATAGATTGTACTAAATGCTAGACAGATAGATAGCATAACATTCAGTTGAATCAAACCATGCAAACAAAAACTAGAGATGGTAACATCTACATTGTACTTTGATGTGAAGATGTTGCAAGATGACATTCATGTGTCTTTCTTTTCTTTTTTTGCTGTTTGTTTATATTTTGTATTGAGGCTTGTGACGTGGTCATGTTTCAGGCGCAGCGTCTGACAGATCTCCCGTTGTGTCAGACAATGAGGTGGAAGATGAAGGATTTGATGACGACACTGATCCCAGACTGAAGGCCAAGCTCTTGAAAATGAAGGTTAGATACCAAGCCAAAGACTGGTTAACTTTACAGTTCGCCAAACACATTTTTAGATTCTTAAATATGTGTGGCCATTGAAAGCAAATAACTATTATATATTTAATTTTTGATGTTTGTAATCCTTCATTTCTTTTCCATTATATAGCCAAGTTGGGGTTATTTTGTCATTGAACTTTCATTCCATTTCGAATTGTGGCATATTGTTTTTGGTTTTGTGTCTTTAAAATATACTTATCAGGGCTTCAGATTGTACCAAAGTCAAGGCAATAAACACTGTGCCCAAAATACGAATGCACAAAATAACCATGTACAAATTAAATAGAAAAAAGCTGACCTTGAGACATTTCACCTTAAATCCACTGAAATTTAGAGTTTTAATTGCATTAAAATTCTTTACAGTGTATTTCTTAAGGTCTACAACACTACAGCAGCTGTCAATAATACTGGAGGGGAAATAAATTCCAGACAAAAAAAAACCGAACATGTTATGCCCATATTAGTGAAATCTAAAGCCCCTGCTTGTAGAATTTGACATTTTGAACTTCTTCATAATATTCAAAAGTGACTTTGTTTTTACAGTTTATTCTGTTGTGGTATTTTTTAAAAATCTTTTAAATAAACCCTTGTCTGTTTTTGTTAAGGGAGCTGCAAGGAAGCCAAAGGAAAGAAGAGATCGAAAGGCTAAACCAAAGGGAGATGACTTGCTGGGCTTACACAGTGAAACTCAAAGAATCATTAGAGGTGATAATTTACCCTTATCTCGTGCTTCCTGTGGATTATTGGCAACATGTTGCCCCATATTTGTCTTGACTGTTATAAGTGCAACAACGTCAATGGTTGTATTTAAGTCTGTATTAACTGTTGTGTCTGATAATATCATGTACCTTCAAGTAAACTTTTAACGCTCAAAAATATCATATGCTGTTGAAATGGTCACACTACTTTGCATTGAGGAATATGTGTATTAGATGATTGTTCATCATATGGGAGATAATTCATATGAAGATTTCCATTTCATATAAGATAAGATAAATTACAAGTAGTGTAGATTAATTATTTAGTATTCTTGACTGTATTACAACTACAATATTTCACTTAGCCATTATACCTGTAGTGTTGAGTGCATCGTTAAATAAAACCTTTCTTTCTTTCTTTCTTTATGCCTGTAGTGTGAATTTTAATGTGTAAGTTAACAGCTGTGATACATCCAGCTAAGTAACAGTTTTTGTTATGTTTTAGAATCTAGCATCAGTATTCCATATCACCATCCTACACCAAAATCACTCGACGACTTCCTGGCTAGAGCGTCCAAAAAACAACAGGAATATAAAGCTCTTCGAGGGGCTAAGGAGTTCAAGTAAGTGTTTGTTGATTAATGATGTATTTCCTTTCTTTTAAATCTCAATGCACTTTATGCAAATTGATATTTTCAATGTAGGGATATGGATAACTAAATTTCTGCCAAAAAACATTTTAAAAGAAGTTTATTTGGATAAAAAATAATATTCTGATTAATAATTTATTTTTAAATGCAAATAGCAACTGAATTCTGCCAGGTAGCAGAAGCATTGTATATAATACACAAAAAGTGGCATATGTAATTAAATCCAGAAACAAAATATGTCTACATAGTAACAGACTTTCTGGTTCATTCTGTTATGATTATGTCAAGACAACTCTAATCTATGTAAGACCTATGGTTAAAAATCTACATATTTTGTTTATTTTTTGTTTATTTGTTTTTTTTCTTTCAGAAAACCACATGTAATACAGCATGTCCTTGCCAATGTCACTCCTGATGAATTGCCTCGGTTGAGTAAACCAAAGGTTAAAGGAGGTTCTAGTTCTCGTAGAACAAAAGATCCAGAAAATATTTTGAAATTGGATGACCAAATTTGTGATAATAACGTCACAGCCAGTAGTGATGTGCTTTCCCACAATACGATTAATCTTGATGCACTTGGTGCAGACATGCTGTCTCCTCAAAGCACAAGTATAGCTGACACCGCTAAACGAACATTACAGTATGGAATTGATGATGATGAGCTGCCAGATATTTCAATAGATTCAGAAAATAATATTTCAAGGATGTTGGGAGAGGTTTCAAAAACAGATTCTAGAACAATGAATATAAATTCTGACAGTAATGATGCTTTTACAGGAATAAGTAAAAAGGGAGAAAACATTTCAAATTCTGATAATGACAAAAATGTTGGTGCAGGTTCTGTAGAAGAGAGGAGCAATGTTGAATCTAGTCGTGTTAGTCAAAGGGACACAACTATCGACTCAGCTGGTGAATGTAGTTTTGTGTTGAGACTGGAGACTCAAAGTAGTGAGAAGGAAGACACGGAAATTAATGCAGAGAGTGAGAAGCAGGAACAGAATATTGATAACAAATCTGCTACAGTGAATAACAATGTAACAGATGAGAACTCTGAAAAGAATGCAGACTGTGAGACTAGTATCATGAATTCAGATAATGAGAACAGTAAAATGAATGACTGTAATGATAGCAGGACAGTTAATTCGGATAAAGAGGACCTTGAAAACCATACAATTACATCAAATAATGAGGACCATGATAACCAGAGTGTTGCCCATCAAGAGATGGATGTTAAAAAAACACCCATTCTAGAACGTTTCTCAGAACTTACAGACATCAAACCACGATTAAGTGGCGATCCATCATCTTTTATTAACTTGGATGAAGATGAAATACCAACTCCAAAGAATCCGGGAATAATTAACCTCATTGACAGATTTCTACAACATTCAAAGAAAAAGATAAATAAGCCGAAAAAAGATATTGATATTAGGTATACATCTTTTTTGTTTTAATGAAAATGGTTCATGGTGGTTTTGGGGACCTTCATACTGGTGTATTCATTTGTTCAGGAAAGAGATTTATACCTGATTTCAGCTTTTTGGCATACATATTTTACGCCGGCCTCGGTGGTGTCGTGGTTAGGCCATCAGTCTTCAGGCTGGTAGGTACTGGGTTCGGAACCCAGTCAAGGTATTAGATTTTTAATCCAGATACCATATAACCATAAATAAAATGTGTTGTTGAGTGCATTGTTAAATATAAACATTTCTTTCTTTCTTTTTTTTTTTTACAATATTTTACAGACTGGATTTCATATGAAAAATTACCAGTATGGTATAGTTTTCAACTTTTTTAAGATCATTGCATTTTTAATGCCTCTAAAAAGTGGAAGCATGGTAATGCATTGCTCAGATTTAAGTTAAATTTTGCTTATGTTATATTTCATTTGCACATTAAATTTAGGACATCATTTACATGGAATTACGGGTTGCACAAGATGGAAATGGGTTACCTGAAACTTATGTTACTCAAATTCTCAATTCATTGTCAAATTGCAGGTAGCTATATTGTATTTTCATTTAACAATGCTCAGCAAAACAATCCCAGAACTGTTAACAGTGTTAATGATTAGACAGTAGGTATCTACCATACATTTGCCAACAGCCTCTACTTTGATAAATAGGGCCATTTTTATTATTATTCATAATATATTAAAAGATTGTTTCAACAATTAATGTATTTTCCTTTGAAAAAAATTAAATTACATTCCGTGTTTGGCCAGAATAATGTCATTAATGTAATATATATACTGATTTCTAGAAAACCACTTCTTTTTTTAACAAGATAATTTGATTTAAATATTGTGTTTATAGTATTGTTCAAAAGGAACATGTTGATGGCAGTAAAGATAATTTGAAGATGACTTCATTCACATACCATGCTGATGACCGTGAAGAGGAAGATGATGTTAATCTTGATACACCAGGTAACCTGCACAAATCTGAAGTCATAAGGTTCAGTATTCACATTTACAAATATAGTTTGTGCAGTGTCCTTTTTGTTTTTACATCTCTAAATAGTTCCTATTGGGGTGTAATTCACGCTCTTAATCTAACATCAAACAAAACTTGGAATGTTTTTTTATATTTCAAAAAGGGTTTGGGTGCATAGATTGTTTGTGTTTAAGATGCAGAGAGATTGTAAAAATAATTAGTTTAGTTTAAATTAGGATTTGACTTACTCATTGAATAAAGTTCTTCCCAGTAGAATTGTCAGCTTTTAGTCTTCCGAGAAATATTCTGTCGTGTGTGTGATAACAGCATGTTTCTTTCATACTGTATGACGAATGTACCAACATTTTTAAATCTTGGTTTATATTTATAGGTGCAAAACTGCTGAAATTGAAGGACCAGCTGAAAGTTCAGATAAAGGTGAAACGCGAAGAGGCTCGACAGAAGCGTGTGGAGTTGTATGAGCTGGAAAACGAGGAGGGATTTGCCGGGGAAGATGAAGAAGCAGCGATGTTAGACAATGAGGATGAACTGTCTGATAAAACTGACACGGATGTGGAGGATAACGAGTTTGAGGAGCAGTTTGGAAATGAGGACGAGGAAGAAGAACAAGAAAAAGATGCAAGTTATTTTTTTCAACTTTCTTTTCTTTTCTTTTTTCTTTTTTTTCAACTTTTTCTTAGTTTTTGTAAAAATTTGTATTTGCACTTAACTCTGTACCTAATACTAGAATGCTTTATAGTCTCTCAATTCATGCAAACATCAAAAGGAGTTGCAACAGTCATTAGGTTAGCAGGAGGTTACCACATGTCAGTAATAATCAACACAAACAGTTTTGTTTATCAACACCACTAGAGCACATTGGTTTATTAGTCATCGTCTATTGGATGACAAACATTTAGTAATTTTAACATTTAATCTCACAGTGACCCAGGGTTGGAAAAATCTGGTAGCCCTGCAACATGGTGTGGTAGTCAAAATATTTTTTTATTTTTATTTCAGCTGTATGTTGTATTGATTTCAATAATACTGTCAACAAATAGACTTGTGCTTTTCTTGTTCATTGTATTTGTTTTCTCTTTAATTATTACAAACACGGTAATCACGATCACAATCAATGCAACAATGCTAACATCTACCATCGTAACCATGCAGTGAAAAATAATTTAGAACTGATAAATCATAACAGAAAAGTAAATAATTCAACCTGCGACAACATATCACTACACACAAGTAATTAATTTATTCACTGGACAGCAAAAAGTAAAATCATTGAGGCATGTTTAATCCCCCACCACACACACAGAAACAAAAGATCATGCGGTCTGTGACTGCAGCTGTTCACTGTATATGGTATGGTCATGTGACAATAGTGGGGAAATTCATGTTATGTTTTTTCAGTCAGTAATGTTAATAATGAGCTTAATTTATATATGGCATTAGGTTACAGTTTAATGCACCCTCCCAACAAAACAATAATATTAGAAATATAATACTTGTTTGAAG
>JAECMU010193104.1:0-11557 GCA_016106625.1 Dracogyra subfuscus
AAACACAACTACACATCTATCACAGACATCAAACACAACTACACATCTATCACAGACATCAAACACAACTACACATCTATCATAGACATCAAATACAACTACACATCTATCACAGACATCAAACACAACTACACATCTATCATAGACATCAAATACAACTACACATCTATCACAGACATCAAATACAACTACACATCTATCACAGACATCAAACACAACTACACATCTATCATAGACATCAAACACAACTACACATCTATCATAGACATCAAACACAACTACACATCTATCATAGACATCAAACACAACTACACATCTATCATAGACAACAAACACAACTACACATCTATCATAGACATCAAACACAAACACAACTACACATCTATCATAGACATCAAACACAACTACACATTTATCATAGACATCAAACACAACTACACATCTATCATAGACATCAAACACAACTACACATCTATCATAGACATCAAACACAACTACACATCTATCATAGACAACAAACACAACTACACATCTATCATCAGGGTTCCAGCTGCCGTTCACCATTGTCGCCAATTGGCGAATTATCACAAATTTGGCTATAATCTGGTCAATCAGACGATACAAAATGGCTTTTTATTTTTTTCAACTAATGTTTCCATAAATTAGTTTCCTAATGTATATGTATATTTAATGTCGCCGCCATTCTAAAGAAGATATACCCGCGAAACCTACAACTACACATCTATCATAGACATCAAACACAACTACACATCTATCATAGACATCAAAAACAACTACACATCTATCATAGACATCAAACACAACTACACATCTATCATAGACATCAAACACAACTACACATCTATCATAGACAACAAACACAACTACACATCTATCATAGACATCAAACACAACTACACATCTATCACAGACATCAAACACAACTACACATCTATCACAGACATCAAAAACAACTACACATCTATCACAGACATCAAACACAACTACACATCTATCACATACATCAAACGCAACTACACATCTATCATAGACATCAAACACAACTACACATCTATCACAGACATCAAAAACAACTACACATCTATCACAGACATCAAACACAACTACACATCTATCACAGACATCAAACACAACTACACATCTATCATAGACATCAAACACAACTACACATCTATCATAGACATCAAATACAACTACACATCTATCACAGACATCAAACACAACTACACATCTATCATAGACATTAAACACAACTACACATCTATCATAGACATCAAAAACAACTACACATCTATCATAGACATCAAACACAACTACACATCTATCACAGACATCAAACACAACTACACATCTATCATAGACATCAAATACAACTACACATCTATCATAGACATCAAATACACATCTATCATAGACATCAAATACAACTACACATCTATCATAGACATCAAATACAACTATACAACTACACATCTATCATAGACATCAAATACAACTACACATCTATCATAGACATCAAACACAACTACACATCTATCATAGACATCAAATACATACTGTCAATTTAATGTTTTTATTTAACAATGGACTCAACACATTTTATTTTTGGATATATGGTGTCAGACATATGGTTTACGACCACACAGATATTTAGGGAGGAAACCCGCTGTCACCACTTCATGGACTATTCTTTTCGATAAGCAGCAAGGGCTTTTTTATATGCACCATCCCACAGACACGGTACCACGACCTTTGATATACCTGTCATGGTACACTGGCTGGAATGAAAAATAGCCCAGTGGACCCACAGACAGGGATCGATCCCACACCAAACACACATCAAGTGTAGTGATTTCCCTAGAAATTTGGCAAGGCATGGTAGACCAAACACTTTTGGGGCATTTTTACCATTGACAGGCACTTGCTTTTTATTAAAAACACACAAAAATTGCTTTTTATTAAAAACACACAAAAATTAATTAAAATAAACATTAATGTAATTTATGTGCTTGATTTAATAAATGAATGGCAAAAGATATAAAAGGTATATTTTATAAATTAATAATAGCTTTTTGGGTGTTTTATAAAAGCAATTTTAGAATTAATTAGTGAAAAAGGCTTGTTTAATCTCAGGGCAGCATGGTGCTGATTAAGGCAAGATGGTGCTAGACTGTTGAGGCATGGTGCTGCACCATGCTAAAACAAGCTAGGGAAAACACTAAAGTGAGCACTGTACCACTGGGCTATGTCCCGCCTCACATATTGTGAAATGACAGGTTTCAACACTAGATAACTAATGGATTTCAATATCTTAAGACTGGGCTTTCAACTCTTCAGGGTACACTTAAGACTAACATTCTAAAGGTGTAATTTACAAAAGATAACAAAAGTCACTTGCAACCTTTTCTAAACACTCACATATAAGTACCAATTTAGGATAAACATTGAGGTTTAGCCTCCTGTATATGTCAGAGTTTTTAATCATTAAAGACTTAAACAATCTAAAATAAATTAAACAATCTAAAATAAATTAAAAAGGATCACCATTCACAACCTTAGTTCTAAATGTCTTAGAAATGACATTCAGTGTGAATAAAATAATGTTAATATCTATGTTTCAGCTTGGATTGTACTTGTGTAGATGCCATCTGTTTTCATCCTCTTCTAAACAACTTACCAACCTGTCTTTAAACTGTCCCACATTAGTAAATATTCTACAAACCAATCACCGGCAAACTGTCCTAAGATGCTATGTTTTTTATTCCCTCATGAAAAAGTGCATATTATTAGCTGACTAAATATATCACATCTCCCACATCCAATGCCATTAAAGGGACATACCCTAGTTTCAGTTCATGAAAATTAACATTAAGTTTAGTATAATTTACAAACCTGTAACACATTTTTATAAAGTTACAATTGAGTGAAACATGAGTCTTTGACTTTGAAATGGTGAAATACCCTCTAAAATAGAATAAAACTCGACTACATAACTGTTACTTCTCAGAGGCACGTGCCTTTTTAAAAATATGAGAAGTGCATTTTGTGATATTAAAAAACATCAGGATGACCAAAAACACTTCGAATGTACGGAAATGGATAGTTTAAACAATAAAATTTGAGTAAAGTATGATTTCAGTTATCAAAAAACGCCTCTAATAGTCAAAACTATGTCTTAATGTTTAAAAACTAGGGTATGTCCCTTTCAGTAGTCTCTATAAAGATATTGGACCGAATTTACGAAACCTGTTTTTCTTAAACACTGGTCTTTAAGCATTGTAAATGCATATAGTTACACGTGTGCAAGATATAAACATGCTTCGTATATTCGTCCCATTGTCTTATACATTTATGAGAGGCAAGATCTAGGTCAATCGCTTGTGACGTAGGATCGAACCACCTCAGTGCACCCTTTTTCTGATGAGGAGGGGGTTTCTGCGATCCTACAACTGGTATGTGGTATGTGCTGTCCCAACTGCGAAAATTTGTTTGTTTGTTTAATGACGCACTCAACACATTATAATTATGGTTATATCGGCGTCGGACAGATAGTTATGTTGAGAAAAACCCCAGTGGTTAGCTGATGGGGATCGATCCTAGACTGACCACGCATCAGGCAGGCACTGTACCACTGGGGCTATGCTGACCGCTCAACTGCGAAAATGTACATATAACAGATCTGATGCCACTAATGGAAAAATGTAGCAAGTTTTCTCTAAGACTAAGAGTCAAAAACAACCGAATGTTTGACATTCTATAGCCGATGATGAATAAATCAATGTGCTCTAGTGGTGCTGTGTTTCAGGTATTTGTTTATGACATACTCACATCCACACCCGGCGAACATGAAGAAGAGGACCGGGTATTTGTTTACGACATACTCACATCCACACCCGGCGAACATGACAAAGAGGACCGGGTAGAAGAATCCGAACGACACGATGAGGATGTACTCATGAAAGACGGCCGAGAACAGGAACACCACCGCCATGGCAGCTGCGCGGTTCTTGTAACCAAACAGCTGGAACACAAAACAAAGAGTCAGACAGGGATCATCTCCAACATTTTTTTATTTTGTTTTGAGTAATGTTAAAACATTACTGAAAAAAAATAAAAAATGTTGAACTCTTCTGCAACAAACGCTTAAATAAAAATTGTTTAACACAAACATTTTTTTTTCTCAAAAACTATACAGTCAAACCTGTCTTAAGCGGTCACACAAAGGAGTAGATAAAAGTGGCCGCTTAAGACAAGTGGTCGTTGAATACAGGTTGTCACATATATAGTCTTTAAAACATTTGTTGTTTCTTGTTTTACCGTCTGTACTGCTAATCAACGGATGTGTGCTTGGCAGTTGACTATAAATCAACTTTTGAAATATCGTCTCCTTTGGAATGTATTAAATTAACCGTTAAGTTTGTTTTCTTTTTTATTTAATTACTAGTATTTAATTCCTACTTCATGCAATGTATTGTCATAGTAAGTGAATCTACAAATGTCCAGAGTCATATTTTCTTAATTGATACACAGTAGAGATGTCGGGACTGAAGGGGTATTAGTATTCCTGAAGGTGTGAAGATTGGTTATTTGCTGAACCTTATCGCTGTTGTTAAAATACCTCTTTTCTATCATAGTAAAACTTTACTGTGACCACTTAATACAGGGTATTTTAGCGATTTGGGATCCGAATTAGGTGGCCGCTGGCCGCGTTAGACAGGTGACCGCTTATTACATGTGCATTTACATTATAAATCGTTTGGGAGGAAAACATGTGGCAGCTTAAGGCGGGTGACCGCTGAGTACAGGTGGCCGCTAGGACAGGTTTGACTGTATTTATGTTTTAACCCTTTCACCGACTGCTCCCTGCTAATAGGCTAACCTCTGACGATGGCTTCCTTGACCTAATTAGAATAATTTCATTGTCTTTACTAATTTGGCTGTCATAGATTAAATTTTATACTGAGATGCACAAACTTTTGGATTTAGTAGGATGAAAGGATAAGAGAGTTAGTGATGTAAAACAAAAAAAACAAAAAAAGTTTGTTATTACTTGTCAAATCTTTTTTAAAGGTTAAAAAAAAAAGAAGTCACAAAATCTGTTTGTTTTTAACTAAACTTAAGTCAAATTTCTAATATGAGTGAATATAAATACATTTCAAATTGTTTTATCCAGTGTATACATTTAAAAACATATTTATTGCATTAAAAATGTTTTTACCTGTGTTTAGTTGAAATCCATTCCACGTTCACACATTTTGTCCAGTTCACATTGTGAATAAACAATCCCAAGTGTCATAGAATTGTGTTCATTATATATATATATAATACAGGTACACATATGAATAAGAATTGCAATTACAATTTAGAAGCACCCTACAAAAAGGTAAACTGAACAGGTAAATATCAACAGGTGAAAGTAATTAGCGAGGTCACGCTAGTCCCATATCCACATTATGAATAAACAATTCAAATTTCACAGAACTGTATGTGTTAAAAACAGCCACATGTCCCAATAAGAATTTAGAAGAATTTTAGAAGAACAAAAAGGTTGTCAGGTAAACATCAACAGCAGAACTGTAATTGGCATCTCGACTATCTCCAGTATTCCACTTTGGTGTGAAAATCACGGAAGCATGTGGAACCTTTCTTGATGCACAGGTAGGTGTTACAATCACTACATTTGAAAATGGTCTTCGTTAGTTTGAAGGGGTTATCTTTTCGGGATAACCCTCCATGTGCATTTGAATGCACATGGTGTTTCTTTGTACAAACGACACAGGTGTGGTTTGTGCTGTCCGTATCATCGGTGGTTGGAAAGTGAGAGCCCACATCCAGCAGGCGACCAGGAATCTCATTATCCACACTTGCTCTTTTCCTTTTTTTCCTAACAGCTCTGTTCTCGCCAACCAGAGAATGAACCAATTCATCAATGAATTGCTGGAAATCTCTTGCTCTTCCCCTGTCAGGTGTGTGGTTGATCACATGACCCTCGATGACATAAGCACTAAAAACGCTCCACAATAATCCTTTCAGTACCAGGCGCATGTACCACCTGTACTGTTTTGCAGATTTTGAATAATGGCACATTTGATCATTCCGATCAACGCCTCCCATTTTCGCGTTGTAATCCTTTACAAGTTTTGGGCAGCGGATTTCTTCTGCAACTCCTTGTTTGTTTCGGCGTGAAACAATTTCAATATCTGGCTGGTGCACTGTCGAAAGAAGATGGACCAGTCGGTTATCTTTCCAAACCAATGCCAACATACCATCAGACATCATCCACCTACTTTCGCCCCTTCTAAGGTCCTTATCTTTGACATCGGCCAGCTGTTGAGGATAACCTTTTCTGTTCTTGCGAACAGTTCCGACAATTCCTATTGCACGACGCTTCAAATTGTGGGCAAGGACAGGGCTTGTATAAAAATTGTCGGTGTACAAAATATGTCCCATATTTTCTATTCCTTTTGTCAAATTTAGGACAACAGCTGTGGTGAGGCCAATATTTTCTCCTTCAAAATGATTGTTCTTTGCGATATATAGTTCAAACCTATAACAGTATGCCGTTGCTGAATCGCAAAGTAAAAATGCTTTTATTCCCCATTTTGTTGGTTTTGTCTTGATGTACCGTTTCATGCCCAGTCTGCCCTTGAAAGGGATCATACATTCATCAATGGATATGTGTTGAGATGGATAATATTCAGACTCGAACTTCTCTTGAATGTAGGACAAGAATGGTCGGACTTTGTACAATCTGTCAGTTTTGTCTGCAACGGTTTCATTACAGAAATGTAAATATCGACTGAGCTGAATGTATCGGCGATATGTAATCACTTTTCCAAACCCTGGTGTGTGAAAGATCCATTTGTCAGGTTTTTCACAAAAATAGCGTTCAATTCTGGGGCAGTCAACGCACATCAGCATAGCAAGTCGTATGCCAAAGTAGCTTTTCATTTCCAGCAAAGATGGCCGAATCCATTCAGCTTTGTTGTTTCCTGGATCGGTAGCTATTTTAGAACACGCGTTTTTGTCAGTCCAGTCGCATATTTGTTCAAAAAGTTCATCAGTGAAGAACAACTGAAAGTACTGAAGTGCCGAGCAGCTTCCGTCAAAAACCCGCATTGGACCTGGTCGTCCCAAATAAACAATTGACATATCATCCGACTGTCCATTACAAAAATCAAAATGCGGATCCTTCTCAAAGTCCGGTAAAAAACCATCAAAATTAATTTCATCGTCGTCGTCTTCCAACATGGCCAAAATACGTTTTCGCCCCACGTCTTGTTCATCACGAAATAAAACAAAATTCTCATTAATTTCATCATCCGATAAGTCGCTGTCTGATGCACTGTCCTCTGATTCAGACATCGTTGAATTTTTTTAACACTTTGTGAAACAAAATCGTTAAAAATCGAAAAATACCCCAATTTGAAAAAATTTCTCTCAGTACAGGGCCATGCTTACTTTAAACGGAAGTAGTATAAAACGGAAGTGATTGTGGGTAATGTTATTACTAATTTGGAGGGAAATTCAAAGTAAGTTCCCAATCCCGGTATAGCGGGATTCGTCGGTGAAAGGGTTAAGAAGCCCTTGACGCCATACCATGTCAAAGGCTTTTTCAATATCTATGAAGATGGCCACTGCTATTTGTGATTTGCGGAAGGCATCGTTGATGGAATTTTGCAGACGCACTATTTGGTCTGTTGTCGAATGCTGAGCTCTAAAGCCGCTTTGAGTTTTGGTTATGATATTATTTTCATGTAGATATTTGTTTAGTCGTTTATTGATAATGGTTTTTAATGTTTTACAGAGATGTGAGGTTAGCGTTATCGGTCTATAGCTCCCGGGGAGCGAATGGTCCTTGCCCGCTTTAGGCAGGCTAAAGCATTCGGCATGTTTCCATGCTTCTGGCAAGGTTCCCTCACTCCAGTTCCGGTTGAAAAGTAATAACACCTCCTCAAGTGCTGAGTCTGGCATATGTTTTAGTAGGGTATAGCTTATCTTATCTGGTCCTGTGGCCGTACTTGTTTTGGCTTTGAGAGCTGTTTTAAGTTCGATTAGTGTTAGGGGAATATTATAATTTAATTCATTATGATTTGGTTGTTTTGGTTCTTTGGTTGTATTTGTTGGTACTGTCTTATTTTTATTTAATTGGTTAATAAATTTAGGGGGGGGGGGGAAGTTCTCATTACTACTGTTTTTACTGAAGGTAGAGCTGAGGTGGTTAGCTTTTTGTTTATTAGATAGTGCTGGTTTGTTTTTGAAGTATTGTGGGTACAGTTCTATGTCCTTGTATGGCTTTAACCTTTTTCCACATTTCCAAAATAGATGTTTTATTGGAGATGTCTCCGCAGAATTTTTGCCAGCTGGCTTGTTTAGCGTCTGTGATTAATTTGCTGACTTCATTTTTGGCTATTTTATATTTTTCATGATATTCCGTTTTTCCTGGGTTTTTTTAAGATTTTCCTAAGTCTATTTCTATATTTACATTTATTGTTTATTTCTTCTGTCCACCAATTAACACTATTTTTGGTGAAAGGTTTAGTGTTGGGGATATTTTTTTCTGCTATTTTATGTATCGTATTGGTAAATTTAGTAGTAGCTTCATTTATTTCCTGGGTGTTATCAAATTTAATGTTTTGGCAGTCTGCTGTGAAGCCGGCCCAATTGGCTTTTCTAAAGTTAAATTTAGGTGTAAAGATGTCTAATTCTGTAAATGTGGTGGCGCAATGGTATTTAGTGAGTATTGGAAAGTGGTCGCTGCAAAAAGTTTTGATTATTTCCCATGTCGAGTTTCCTCCTAGGTTAGTTGAAGTAATTGTGAGGTCTATGGCTGATGTTCCGCCATTAATGTCTGATAAAAATGTTGCGCTGCCGTCATTAAGGCATACTAGATTGCTGTCATCTATGAATGTTTCTATTGTTTGTCCTTGTATGTGTGGGAGATTCCCCAGAGAGTGTTACGGCTATTGAAGTCCCCTGTTATGAGCTTACTTTTAGTGTGTAGTATGGTTTCAAAATCTTTAGGTGTAAGATAAAGTTGGTGAGGACCCGGCGGGCTATATACGTTTACTATATCTATATTTTGGGTTTCATGTTGGATAGTTAAGCCTAATATTTCTAGTTGGTTATCTATTTCAGCATATTTTATTTCTAGGTGCGGGATATCATTTTTAATTAGTGTGGCTAGTCCACCTCTAGTATTGAGTTCTATTTTTATAGTAACTGTATAACCCGGTATTTTGAAGACTTTGGATGTTTTAGCTTTAGTATTTTTAGTTTTAGAATTAGTACCTAACCAAGTTTCTTGCAGACATACAGGGCAACCAACCTAATGGAATTATTTATCCGGAATTTTCTATATTTTAAGTTTAAGTGCGCGAATGCCCTTAAAAATAAAATCATAATTTAAAGCGCTCGAAAATGTCATTTTCGACTAACATTAAAAAAATAACAACAAAAGATTCATAATAATACACCTTTATTACTGAAGACAAATGAAACCAACATACAATTATCTAGTCACATCTACAGGACCGGGGATGAGAACTAGCACATATGCTAAGGTCCTTTTTTTACATATTCAAGATAAACATAAAAAAGGCACCATGGTTACCAACAGGGCTTCTAGATTATGGTAGCCCCACTCTCATGGCTAGTGATATTCAGTGTTGGGCTAGTAAATAATTACTATAACTAGCCCAATGGGTAGTGAAAAAACCCACTAGTACAATGCAGCATTTACATATTTTGCAAATATGAATATCCTTCCCCCTCTTTCCACCTCAATTTAAAACAATTTAAAGCTCAATCTCTCTTGAGGTGACATATTTGATTATTACTATTAGTAAAAATAAAATTGTATTTATTTAAAGTAGGGCTAGTGAATATTTAATCATGGCTAGTACATTTTTAAAATCACTGATCCCATGGCTAGTGGATTTTTATAAAATTATAGAAGCCCTGTTACCAATCATGTAACTTTTGATGCCAAAGACTGTAATCGATGATTGTATGGCCCGGTTCACAACACACATCTGATACTGTTTTGCCGTAAAAACATTAAAATCATAACAATATTAATACTACTACTACTACTAATAATAAAGTGATACGGTACCTTTCATTAAATTATAACTGGTTACCAATTGTGTTACGCTTTCATATCTATTTTGCAATGAACGCCTACGCATAATTATAAATGCAACCAGTTATTTATGGTTTACTTCCACTTTTAGTAAAAACATTGTTTTCTTTACAATGAGATGTAGACTTCAATTAAAAAAAACCACCAACAACAACAACAACAACCGTACACTGGTAGGGAGATAAAATTAAATTGTTACTTTCGCAAATTGAAAATCAAAATGGCGGCCTAGTAGCACGTTAGCCAGAAAAAAAACATGACGCAAATTTGATGAATGTAGCATCTTTTCGTCCTTTTCTCCTTGCCCTTTCAGATTTCACCCAGTGTGGGGAAACTGCATTACCCGCCATGCAGCCGATGCTTGCTCTGTACGCACATAAATCTATCATGTTTAAAATCTATCAAAATGAAAAAGCAAACTCGCAATGCAACAGAAAATTTTCATATTATGGCTTTACTGGATTGTTACAAACATTTTCATTGGTCGGTTGATAACAAAGACAGCCAATGACAACACTCCTTAGTAATTACACTTAACTCCAATATAGCAGATGCAATTTAACTCGGGATTTAAAAATATAGAACATTTAAAATATATTCAGAAATGGTTGCATCCAAAAAAAATAATGATAGCGAATTGGAAAAAAAATCTGGATATTTGGCGTTAATTCCGGAATTCCGGGTATGGGTTAAAAAATCCGGAAAGTTGGTCGCCCTGGACATATAATATCTGGTTTAGTGATGTTGTTAATGAAATTAATTAATTCAGCACCATGCCCATTAGAATGTATGCCTTTTGTGTTCCACTGGAGCACACTGAGGCCCTGTTTTCCTTTAATTCTATTGCTATTGTTGTGTAGAGGCTGGGCTCCCATGTTTTTATTCAGCTGGTTGGTTTTGGTTTTAATTTTAGTTTGTTAGTTTTTCTGAGTGAGGTTATTTTTTATAGATAGCACCTCCAGTGCTAATTTTTCTATAATATTTTTTACTACACTGAGTTGGTCCAGATTCCTATCATTAGTTTTTTGGGGTTTTGCCATATCGGCGTAGGATACCGTCACATTGACTGGTTTAGCTTTAGGAAATGAGTTGGTGGTTTTTATATTAGTTGGTTTGATGATGTTTAAATCACTGACTGCTTTTTGATAGTGCTGACATCTGTCTTTGTGTGCCATGTGTTTTCCTCCACAATTTGGGCATTAAATGGGTTTTGTGCAGGGGTCTGCAAGTGTACGCCTTGGATGTTGTTGGCTGCACCTGAAACAGGTGGGCATTTCTCGGTGTTTTCTACACTTGCCTGCCCCGTGACCCCACTGCTGACAGTGATAGCATTTTGATGGTTGAATTTGAAAGGGGAGAATTGTTAGATGTCTCCCCAGCATATTAAATGAT
>JAECMU010193167.1:3758-17689 GCA_016106625.1 Dracogyra subfuscus
AATGTTTAACAACACCCCAACACAAAAAATACATCGGCTATTGGGTGTCAAATTAGGGTAAATGCAACAACAATAGGAAATATGGAAAGAAGTTAAGATTCAAGCAAAGTGATGTCCATCGGAAAGCATGCGGTTTAATAAAGAAGCATGGCTGCCAAGTGACCACATAGACACAAGCGTAAAAGACTATCCAAATATGGAAAGAAAGAAAGAAAGAAAGAAAGAAAGAAAGAAATGCTTTATTTAACAATGCACTCAACACATTTTATTTATAGACATACGATTAAGGACCACACAGATTTTGAGAGGAAACCCGCTGTCGCCACTTCATGGGCTACTCTTCCGATTGGCCGCAAGGGATCTTTTATTTGCTCTTCCCTTAGGCAGGATAGCACAAACCATGGCCTTTGTTGAACCAGTTATGGACCACTGGTCGGTGCAATTGGTTTACACCTACCCACTGAGCCTTGTGGACCACTCACTCAGGGTTTGGAGTCGGTATCTGGATTAAAAATCCCATGCCTCGACTGGGATCCGAACCCAGTACCTACCAGCCTGCAGACCGATGGCCTAACCACGATGCCACCGAGGCCGGTAAAAATGGAAAGAAGTTAAGATTCAAGTAACACATAATGGTACTGTACAGAACCCACTCTTATGTCAGATAGCAGCAAGGTGTTTCCCCATTTCCAGATAGGACAGTACATACCATAGCCTTCAATATACCATTTATGAACTAAATATGTGTGTGCAGTGCGTTCAATAGATATAGCAGGTGGTGACTTTGGACATACATGTAATTGCTACCAATATAATTCACCAATTTTTATTTTTTTTTAATTTAAAAATTAAAAAACAATTAAAAAACATTTCTCAGTGCATTCAGTAAATATAACTACCTATTTTAATCAACAAGCTTCCAATTTTAAAAGATGATGAAAACTTAATTTATTTCACTTATATACCTACCCACTGAGCCTACTGTGCTGCTCCCATTCTTGGATTTGAGCCCAGTATCTAT
This sequence comes from Dracogyra subfuscus, assembly GCA_016106625.1. Taxonomy (NCBI): domain Eukaryota; kingdom Metazoa; phylum Mollusca; class Gastropoda; order Neomphalida; family Peltospiridae; genus Dracogyra; species Dracogyra subfuscus. The sequence goes on from JAECMU010193167.1 coordinate 4,780, forward strand.
CAGCGTTACAGTTACAAGACATCTGGTTGTTACGTGCGATGATGACATGATCACCGCACCATCAATACCAAGTGCAAGAATACGATGAGCTCCCTGCACACACATATTCATGAACCAAACGGCATCTCATGTGTGTGCTGCACTGATTGCAACGAAATGGAACTGCCACTAATGTGTGCCAGTGTTGACACGTACCGCCAAAAGACTCTGTGCAGAATGTCTCCAGACAATCCGTTTATGAGAGAGGTGTTTGGACCACTGATTAAGAAAAGCAAGAGACTGACTGATGGCCTCATGTTGCTAATGAATCACGGTCACGGCACACACTATGGCGGCTTAATGCCATACAAAATCACAATGCATGACAACAGATATTTCTAGGTGAGCAAAAAAATAAAAAAAAGGAAAGGAAATGAGATTTTTAACAAGCTGGCATCGCCGTTTATTGTTAATCAGTTATTGCTGTTGTCAGACATATGACAATTTCAACACATGATCAGCAAAATATAACATACTCCTAATGAGAGAAAATACACTTAGAAAGGTAAGAACCGTAACATGTGCATCATCACACTAAATTTATGAGATCTAATTAGGTTTAGGTTTAAATTTTATACAAGAAAGAAAGAAAGCAATGATTTATTTAACGACGCACTCAACACATTTTATTTACAGTTATATGGTGTCAGACATATGGTTAAGGACCACATATATTTTGAGAGGAAACCCGCTGTCACCACTTCATGGGCTACTCTTTCCGATTAGCAGCAAGGGATCTTTTATTTGCACTTTCCACAGGCAGGATAGCACAAACCATGGCCTTTGTTGAACCAGTTATGGATCACTGGTCGGTTCATGTGGTTTACACCTACCCATTGAGCCTTGCGGAACACTCCTTCAGGGTTTGGAGTCAGTATCTAAATTAAACATCCCATTCCTCAAATAGGATCCGAACCCAGTACTTACCAGCCTGTAGACCAATTGCCTAATCACAATGCCACCAAGGCCGGTTTTATCCCAAACAGAGCATGACACATTGATAGTTCACAATGCACAGAAGGTACAAAGACTTCCAGTGACCAGAAAGAATACTGGCATATAGCTTTAGTCTACGACCCTTTTGTATGGATGTATATTTATCTGCATTCACATGAGCGTTAAGTCTACTACATGCATCAGATTAGGAAATGCTGCTGCTGAGGCTAACGGAAATGGCATGTGATTGTCATTGTAGCTCTTTGTTTGTTATTAAAATCTCATCTCCACAGTGTCAGTCAATGGGATCAATTTGACTTTGTAATTCCATTAATTCCACTATTCAAAATTCTACTATTCAAAATTCTATCAGCATTAGTCGTAGTCTAATACTGTCAATTTTCCGGCGTATATATGCAGTGTACATGTGCACGTAATTAACACCACTGACGTCACTGCAATGTTTCTTTCATTTGTTAGTTTATCCCCCCGTCAGCTAACCACTGGGTATTTTTCTCGACATAACCATATGTCCGACGCCGATATAACCGTAATTATAATGTGTTGAGTGCGTCGTTAAACAACAACAACAACAATTGTTAGTTTATCCATGATTCGAGGTTTACAATTCTATATTGTACAGACATTTTTCCTAATTAGTTCAATACATTACTGAAAATGTTTGCATGTATACGTATCTAAACATCAAATTAACATTATGACATCATTGTATTATATTTTCTCCAATCCTTAGCCATGCACGACAGACCCATTCATTGACGTCAGCCCATGCAGAATAAATCTGTCTTGCATGGGCTAATATGACGTTGTTGAATTTAACATGGGTAGTTTTACAGCGGTGGTAACATCAATGTGAGTCGATTAATTTTAGATCAATATTTTGTTATTAAAACCAGCCCTTGAAATTCGGACAAATTTGCTACAGCAGTTAAGTGCCGTCGCAAATCAATTTTGCAACGGCACTACGGCGGCAATTTTAAAGAAAAGATTACTGCTGTCAAAATTATTCATATATGATCCACTGCTGTAACAATATGCTAAAATATAACATCTCAACTTTACTTTCGTAAGCTTCTATACTGAAATAAACCAATTTATATTTATTGAGGAAACTGAGCTACACACGATAATAAATTTATGCTTTCTTCTGGGACCTGTAATTGGACCGAGTTCAGAGAGAAATGCCTACAGACTTTTCACCACTCACAGATTTGCGACGGCAATGAAATACTGTCACAAAAATCAAGTTTGCGATAGCTTTTGCAACGGCATTGCTGATTGTAGCCGTGAATTTCGAGGGCTGTAAAACCATCATTATGAAAGCTATTTTGTCAATTTATAGTGTTAACAAATAAAATATAATAGTGTAATAAAACGATCAAATAAAGCAGTTACTTTTTCAGCTATCTTTGTTTTTTGTGTGTAAAATAATGGTTTATTTATCGAATGAATGAGAGAAAAAGACTCCATCATATGTGGTCATGTGGGATAGAAAAAGTACACCCTCGGTGGTGGAAATTTTGACCCTTGGATTCGGCAAGCCTCATTCCGGGTTGAAATTTCCACCACCTCGGGTGTACTTTTTCTATCCCACATGACCAGATATGATGGGAGTCTATTAATCTGCAATTATTCTATTCTCTGATTAAAAGTTGTATGTATCAGCATCTCTTATCATGAACGGAGCTGATACTATCAGTTACACATGCACAGAAACTTGTATTTTTATTTTACTATGCTGAAATTCAACAAGTCTAAGCCAAGTCAATTCACTCAAAACTTTGTTAAACTGCACATTACTTTTACATTTAAAAAAACACAAAGGTTAATCATTACTTTTACATTTTAAAAAACACAAATGTTTATCATTAAACATCTGAACACCTTCCCAACTTTAGAGGTGTGTGATTGTAAAATGATTATAAGCATACTGATTGGTAAACTGCAAACTCTTCAGAGCTGCTTTTAGAATACCTTGCTAAATTGAGTGTTTTTCAGGAATACATACAAGTCAATAGGCTACTGATAGATTAAGTTTTGTTTTGTTTTGTTTGTTTGTTTAACGACGCACTCAACACATTATAAATACGGTTATATCGGCGTCGGACATGTCGAGAAAAACCCCAGTGGTTAGCCGACGGGGATCGATCCTAGACCGTCCGTTCATCAGGCGGGCACTTATAGATTAAGACATTCACAATGTCACATTGTATGTGAATAAGTTAACTTTAATATATTTTAATAATATACAAACACAACTACTATAGTTACAAAAACATGTTTCAACACACATCTTCGGCTGTCATCCTCTTTATCTTTTCTGCCTCCTGTTTATCCTCTTTGTTAGTAAATTTGGAACAAGTTTAAAGTGTCATATTTTGTCATTTTATATTCATATATATTCATATTCTAAATATTTATCTTGTAAAATCTGGGGAGAGAACTTAACATAAAGTCTAATGCCTGTTGGCCAATCCCCAGCCCACTATTTTTTTTAACAACAGTAAAAAATAATATCAGGGGTGCAGAAAGTACTCGCCCGCTCGCCACATGCGAGTTAAAGCTCTGACGGATGAGTTGAAAAATGTTTCTGCCAGTCCGACGGACGATTGTTGTTTTGTTTTTCGGACTGACTTCTTAAGTAAATAGTTTTTCTTGTGGCAAATCCGGAACTCAGCATCAGCCATACCACAATATCGAACTGTCTTCAATTGTTTACCAAATAATTTTAATAATAAAGACATTGTTTTATGGTGATCTAGCTTTACTTTAATTTTGGTTCTTTTTAGTAGTTTTAGCATTGTTATTAAAATAAACATAATGTCCTACAAGCTAGTGGACTAGTAGAAATTCTGGCGGGCTAGTACATTTTAATTATTACTGGTCCGGCGGGCTAGTGAAATATTTCCCATTTCTGCATGCCTGAATATTGAGTAAACCAACTCTCTACATGCATGTTGTCAACTCACAAGTATTGTCATCATTTTAAACTATAAAAAACCTCACCAATTAAATTCTATAAAAATCACCAATTGTTATCTTTTTTTAGAACTACATTACACATATTTTAATGAGGAAAGCTCTTTTCATCCTTAAGAGATACGAAATACAATTCATGACATAAGTTCAGAAAAAAATAATTCTAATCTGTTCTGCACTTGGTACACAAGTTCTTGCATTTCTTTTAAAAGGATCCGACATTGCCGAAAAATATTTTAAAAAGAAATCGAACAATGGGGCAGTACAGGAACCCCCCTCACCAAGGTTAACGATTTATTCCACATGCTTAAACATCAAAAATATACTCATACTTACATTGAATTACATGTGTGTTTGTGTGTGTTTGTGTGTGTGTGTGTGTGTGTGTGTGTGTGTGTGTGTGTGAGAGAGAGGAGAATAGTGACAAAAAAATTTTGGGCCGAATTTACAAAGCCTGTTTTAGAAAAACACGCTTCGTAAATTCGGCCCTTAGTCTATGTCCCTCATCAAGCAAAATATGGTAACAACTCTTTCTATAGACACAAACATAATTACTGTTACTACAAGACAGTAAACGGATTAACAATGTAATTATTACTGCAGAGATCTCAAAAATCTTCATGTGATGTTGATGATTTTGTATACCACAAAAAAAGAAATAAAAAACAGCCAAGTCCCGAATGAACATGTGCATGAAGTCATCTTGTAAAGGTTAGTTACTGAAGGTGCTCGGCCACATGACCCAGAGGCACGGATAACACAAGAAATAGGATTGTCTGCTGAAAAATCAATATTTTATCTCTTTGCTGCAGACTTCCAGTCCGCAGGCATGCCACTATTTAGTCAACAGGATCGAAATTGGCCATGTTATTGTATAACCCGACAGAGACCTAAGACTAAAAAGCCATGTTTGTTCCACTAATGAGATTGGAACACCACGGGAATGACTTGTGACAGCTGGTGTGCGAGGTCGTTTAGATAATCACTGCTCAAATTGGGTGTCTGCTTGTCTGTGAATGGAGTTATCATTAATATAACACGGGGCTAGATCTCACTCAGTCGGTAGAGCATTTGCCTGAGGTGCTTAGACCGTAGGATCGATCCACATTGGTGGACACATTTTCTTGTTCTTATTTTCCCATCCCAACCAATGGCCCACGACTAGTAATACAATGTAGTACCGTAGTATACCAAAGGATATACTGTGCTGTTCTGTCTATGGGAAAAGTGTATATATATGATATCAGATCTCTTCTTGCTAATGGGGAAAAAAGAAGACTCCTTTAAGAGTACATCAGAATTAGAAAGTGTTTAACATCAAGTAGCTGATGATTAATAAATCGTTGTGCTCTAGTAGTGATGTTAAAAAAAAAAAAAAACATACTTTAAAACTTTGTCATTAACAGCTTCTTCAATTTACCACAGTCTGGCATGCATTTAAAAAAACATTGCCAGTATTTAACTTTTAACATTGCAGAAAACCATTCTTTGATTTCCGTATAAAAATATTTTTCTGTAATCAAGGTCACTTTCAAAAGTAATATACTGTCTTACATAGTGGAATAGAATCCCTGCAGAAATCCCATGTAATCCCATGTTCCGGATGATGAACTGATTAGAAATTGTATTACTGAATTTGCGTCATGAATTTTATTACCAAAGTTCTTGGGAATAAGACATTTCCTCATTAATATATGTAATACAAATCAACAAAAAAATACAACTGTTGAGTTGTTTAGAGTTTTAAATACATCAAATCTATAAAAATAAATTGAAAAAAAAAGCCAAAATTGTATTTAAAAAAACAAACATAACCTCTTTTAAGTTAAAATCTATTTTCAAAGTATAATGATAAATCATGAATCGTGTCTGATTGGGGGGGGAGGGGGGTAATTTTCAGTATTGTTAGGCACAGGTACCACAACAATAATTATTAATTCTTCACTTCAAATACACAATAGATGAAAAGTTAATGTAAATATCTTTTAGAAAACATGTTCTTTCACAAGGCTTTTGCTGAACTTAATGATTCTGTAATTCTTAATTTTGTTGTCGACATCTGCTAACAGCTCATGTCAAATTAACTTTCAAAGTCATAAGAAGCTTCTTTAATGTAAATAATAAACCCCAAATCATATCAACAGAACTATTTAATTTGTGTCTTTTTACTATCGAACATTACTACAGTACAGATCCATTTTCAACTGCAGTCAAGATGTGACCGGTCTTCGTAAACCTAACTGTCAATATTCACATGAGTTATCTACCTTGATTCTGTGAATGCTAAAACATTGAAGAATAACAATTATCGCACATGCTTGGGTTCACATTTAAGTTGTTATCAGTGTACTTAAAAGAAAGAAAACAAATTCAAAATTTTGTAAAATGCAACATATGTAAACTATTTTCTTTAAGATATGTTGAATATTCTAATATACATGTAATGAAAGTGAAAGCTTTTTTAATGGAAATATTTGCCGAAACCTAACATTGAAAAATAAAAAATGCAGATCTCTCTTTGCTTAGCAACAGTAAAAAGAAACTTGGTGACAGTATAAGAAACAAAGATGTCAACAACTGTGATGTAAGTTATGAGCTGTTCGCAGATGTCGGCAACAAAATTAAGAATTACAGAATCATTAAGTTCAGCAAAAGCCTTGTGAAAGAACATGTTTTTCTCAAAGATATTTACATTAACTTTTCATCTATTGTGTATTTGAAGTCAAGAATTAATAAGTAAGTAAGTTGCATACATTTTTAATAGGGTCATTGAACTTATGTCCAGTACAAATATTACAGACAACAAAGTAATAATAGATTAGGTTTTTTTTGACAATCTGATGTCGAAAACAAATATCAGGATCAATGTTGTATGTTGAAAATAAGACTTTATTCACAATATTTATTAGTGGCTGTAATTGCACATTGTTGTAATCAAATCATATTGATTAGAATCTTGTATCCTATTAGTTAAGTACATGTAGATTTCAAATTTGCTGTATCTTTGCAACTGTTCAAGATTGGTGGTTTTGTGCTCAAAGTAATGAAATATATTTATATGTTCAAGGGAATTAACTCTTGATGTTATACTAGATAAAAGGTTTCAGAACACTGAAATCATTTAAACATTTTAAAACATATTTAAAGCTTTCCAAAACAGATCATCAACTCTTGTTTTTATTCCATGAGGTCTGTGATTCTTTCACTTCCTTATTTAAAAATCTGGGTTACATTCAAATAAGTTTTATTAAAATTATAGTGCTCAGTATGGGAAGATCATGCAAAATCCAGTTAATTTCAGATTATACAATCATTGTTAATTTGTAGGCCAAACTTTATCATGGTGCTTGTAATAAAACAGTACAACACATTTTAAGTAATATTTGATTAAACCTTGATATTGGATTGGTTATAACAAATTTGAAAGAAAACAGGAAGCTCGCCTCCACTGCTAGCACAAAGTGAGTCACTGACGTGATTTGATAGATCAATTGATATTTACATTAAAAAAAACCTATTAAATGTTTATTAATATAATAAACATGCTTATATTACTACTGAAAGACCTTGTTGAGCTTCTTTCTTCTTTCTTTACCACCCCAACCATATTTCACCCAGTTTTTGGTCTCGGCTAGTCAATGCTGCCTGTTTTATTGCCAGAATAGGTACAAGTATACACATGTATGTACATGTTGTCCATTAACCTAATCTACATGGAAAGCTAATTAACTTATTAGCAATCAGTTGAATACTATCAATTGTCTACTAAAGAAATGAAACATGGTTCTTTGTGAAAGTGTGCTCATGGAAAAGGTACAGTAAAAATAAGATAATAAATATGAAAAATTGGTAGAAAACAATTTAAGGTTCACTTCATGCTTGGTGACAAGAATGTTTATAATAATTCTGTCTCGAGTACTTGGTGCAATGTCAACAGTGCAGAAACGACAACACAAGATGTATGAAATGATAAAAACCAGAACCAGGCCGTGATGGGTAATATACCCTGTAAGTACCACTACAAGTTGGAGTGTTATAAAGAAGATTGAAGTAAAAGTACACAACAAAAGTATTGACTTCTGAAGACACTTGATGCAAACTTAATGGAATAAAATCTACATAATCATCTGATAATCCACAGGACGACAAATATGTCCCAGAATGCTATCCACAAACAGAGATGATGAGATAAGGAAATTTAATGGAAATACAATCATAAGTATTTCTGTAATTTTTAACCATATCTCAATCTCATTCTAAGTCAGATCAGGTACAGGTAGCACTGTTGGAAACATAAATAAAAATAACATGGATCAAAGGAGTTTTCAAACAGCATCAAAAGCTTAAATTCTAGAAGAATCATGAGTGTTAATCTCTGCTACATCTAACTGTCTTACCTTGCACTCTGCACAAACAATGTTGTTTTCTGGGTCATCACATAAACAATTGGATTATCAAAACCATTAATGAGAACAGAGGAATAAAGATCTGAAAGGCTGGGAACATAACACTCATACAGAAACTGAATAAAAACAACAACAACTGATATTTAAGTAAATCCTTTTTACCGAAAACTTTCCTTCTTGCATACATGGTGACAATCAAGTCTTGAAGTGAAGTCTGTGCAAACATACATGTAGTCCAGTGATAACATGCTGTGCTTCAAACTGCAGGTACAACACGATTCTTTAAAAACCACTGACTAATCAATAGTTTAAAAATATCATAAAAACATTTATCATTTTGTGGGCAGATGATGTTGGTCTGTAGAAGTTGATTTATTGCCACACTAATGATCTACATCAAACAGAAAAGATTCACTAACCTAAATGTGGTTGTGGAGAAGGACAGCGCTGAGGTAAGGTCGGCGACATGTTGCTTGCTATCAGAGATCGTCTCCCATAGTTACGACTGAAAATACAAGTTTTAAAACACGTACTGAAAGGAAATAATACACATACCAGTATACAAATTTATTACATAATGAGAATATATCTGTATTCTTACTGGTAAAAAAACCAGTCACCTTCTGTAAATAATGATATTGCTCTCAGTCAGTCCCACCGGTCAAATGTGATATTGTCCTGGGGGAGATTTAACCAATGAAAACAAAGAAGAGAAACAATTATATCCAATTAATGAGTAGGTAACGTAATGCTATGTCAACTGTTAATTCTAATGTAAGCAACCAATAACTTGTGACAAAACTCTTTGCTATATGCCTGTCCTTCCACACAAAAGAGACCAGCTTTATTCATACGGAGTTTAATTTAAAAAATACCACAAAGACAAGGTCAGTAGTCATCAAATTTTGTAAGATTATCTCGCAGATTTGGAAACGTACCGTACATGAAATACAACAAAATGCAGTTGGATTTTATGTTACAAATATGGAATACATTTGGAGGTAATCGGTACCTGTTTAGTATAAATGAATGTACATATTTATCACATTTTGTTTTTATTTTTGTTATAAATATGATTTTGATACTCTTGCTGGTGATAGTGTCTCTAATTTAATTTGTGTCTTAGTAATGTTTCAAATGTTTATTTCTGCATTCCTCTGCTTGTCATACAACATCATAGGATTATGTGACGTCACTAAATCTCATTAGTAGAATGCAAAGCGTGAGAGTATTAATGTATTTTGATTCTGATAAACAAAACAGGAATGTACAAGTCTGACGAATGTCATTATGTAATAAAACAATTATTGACCATATTTAAAATAATATCAAGTTTTATGGACTGAACAAGTTTATATCAATTTCTTTGGTCCATAAAACCTGATATTGTATTTACATTAAACAATCATCTTGTGACTCCATTAAAAATTGTTTTCTTCTACACCATAATATATTAAGTATTGTCCCATCCCAAATGACAATTATAAAAAATAAAAGCAGTTTTAAGGTTTGTATCAGCATGAACATTGAGAACGGAAGTTTATAGTTAAGACTATTTCACATTTAAGTAAACAAAACTAAATTACACACAAGCTTTCTATGTTTATGAGCATGTGATAATGTGTGTTTATGAGCATGTGATAATGTGTGTGTTTATGAGCATGTGATAACATATGTGTTTATTACATACTAGTAATGAAAATTATATGTGTATTCTTATTGGTAAAAAACCAGTCACATGACCTTCCGTAAATAATGATATTGCCCTGAGATGGTCCATCAAAGTGATATTGCCCTGACCAATGAAAATAAAGATCTTATGACAATATTCTATCCAATTAATGAGTAGGTAATGTAATCCAATGTCAACTTTTAATTCTAATGTAAACAAACACAAACTTGCTTTGCTGTCCTTCAACAAAAAGATAACATCTTTAGTCATACTGAGTTTAATTATGCAATTAAGCCAAGAGAAAGGTCTTTAAAAAATGCATTTGGAGGTAATTGGTACCTGTTCAGTATAAATGTATGTTCATATTTAATACAATTTGTGTTTTATTTTGCTATTAATACAATTAAGACACTCTTGCTAGTTATAATCTCTCGAATTAAGATTTTAGTCTTGGTATGTTTCAACCGTTTATTTCTGCATTTCTCTGTGTGTCATACAACATCATAGGATTACGTGACGTCACTCAATCCCATTAGTTTAAATGCATTGCAGGTAATTATATGAGTTGGCATATTTCGATTCTGATAAACCCCAACGGTCATTTATAACAGGGAAAATATTTTCCATATTTTCTTAGTAAGAAATATTCTGCATTGGTTTAACGAACAATACTATTGGACAATTTGACATTTACAAACCAATGATCTTGCTGGTACTAAATATGATGTCATCATGATTTGGTAAACACAAATGTAGTTAAAGAGTTTACCTCTGTTTTTGGTATTAAATTTATAACAAAATGTCAAATTTATGCAATTCCTTATATATTTTGTAGCAAAATTTGTTTTTGAAAATTATCTATGAATGTGATTAAATTACAAAGTTATAGCAATTCTCAGAACAGTGCGTAAAGTGGTTTACATCGTATACATGGCCTTCGTGCATGTGCGTCGAAAATAAAGGCTTTTAGAAAGAAAAAAATAGCTGAGGTAATGTAGAGAATTTACAAACTCGGTACCAGTTATTATCAAATGCATGTCCCTCGTGAAATAATTTTCAATTGTCACTTGCTAAAAGCTCGTGATATGATTACAACAGTATTCTAATGTACCCTTTGTATCGATTTGAGTAAAGAGAACATTATTTACCACAACAGGGTTTTATTTCTGAAATTTGACTTGATTCCCATGGCTTTCAACTTGGGAATTTTTGCGTCGTTTTACAAAATAATTGGGAATTTTGTGTTCCCTTTCAAAATCTTGTTAAAAGCCACAAAAAATATTGATTTTTGTTTATTCTTATCGATTGCGATCAATGATTTAATAAAAAGCAATAGCAAAGAGCTTCAAGAATATTAAAAGGAAAACAACACAAATTGGGAAGTTTTAGCATTCATATTGGGATTTTTCTAAACTCCAAATTGGGAAAAAAAAACGACATAGCCTTGGGGAATGGTGCCGATATTTGGAGTCTAGCAACATAGGTGATAAGACCCTGCACAAACATTAAAGATTTAACAGAAGAAAAAAAATACTGTATGTAACTGAAGACTAAGGGGAGACAACTCATGTTGTATTGATAAACAAAAAACCTATTCATAAAATTCTTGATCTCTGCTGCTTGAATGACTGATAATATCATATAATTCAAGCAGTACAGACAATTTGTTCTCTTGGGAATCGCATAACTTAAAATAAATATATATAAATTTTGTTTTTGTATTGTGTAGTTCCTATGAAAATAACTGTTCAATGCACTTTAATAACGAACATTTATCCAAATCTTTCATATATTTGTTTTATTACTGGGCAATTCCAGACACAAATGCTTACTGTGGCATGAAAATCAAAATGAGACTGAGACTGCTGTTATGATAGATGTAAACAATGTTTGTAATATCACTGACGGAGAATCAGGTCTATCCACTATGTATTTGATATTGCAAATAAACTTCAAAAATTCTCAGTCAACGACACCTTAAATCATATTACGTGTGCCAAATTGTGACATCCCTCGTCTGGCAACCACCTCGTTTTGCTAAATATCTGGTGCATGACTGAATTAAGTTCTACCATGCGTTATTCTTTGTTTAAAATACCTATCTTTGTTTGCCTTTGTTTGTCCACAAACAGATATCATCCTGTAAAGCAGCCAGTTGTAACACTCAATGGTTGTGGAAACATGAGGTTAATCCAGTAATATATGTAGTTTATTGGTTTAAAACTGCATGTCACTGAACTTCAGACTTCATTCAAACACGGGGCGAGATGTAGCCAAGTGGTAAAGTGCTCACTTGATGCACAATCGGTTTGGGATCGATCCCTGTCAGTGAGCCCATTGGGCTATTTTCCCCTAAAACCAGTGCACCACGATGGTACGTCAAAGGCCATGGTATGTGCTGTCCTGTCTACAGGATGGTGTATATAAAAGATCCCTTGCTACTAATTAAAAAGAGTAGCCCATGAATTGGCGACAGCAGGTTTTCTCCTTCAATATATGTGTGGTCCTTAACCATATGTCCACCGCCATATAACCATAAATATAAATATGAATACCCTATCCCCACCACCACCACCCAATGTTAGTGTTTTAAAGCTCTATCTCCCTCTTTAGGTTACATATTATCTGATTATTACTATTCATTAGTAAAATTGTAGTAACTTAAAGTAAAGTAGGGCTAGTGAATTTTTAATCATGGCTAGTAATTTTTTTAAATCTCTGATCCTATGGCTAGTGGAGTTTATAAATATTCTAGAAGCCCTGCATTACTTCTGCTAACACTACCTGCTACCGATTTCGGTCGGACTGCTGGTGCTCCCTTGCACCTGCCAGTGCAGGTGATCCCCTCTCCACCCCC
>JAECMU010193172.1:0-12066 GCA_016106625.1 Dracogyra subfuscus
AATTGCCATATTGACCACTTGTCATGTGTCAGTCACCCATAGTAATTTTGCAATGTATAGTAAATGAAATTATCTGGTTACAATTTCTTGTGTATTACATTTTACAGTGTTCTACGCTCGGTTTTATAACTTAGTCTTCTTTGGCTAGTGGACAAACAGTCTTTATTTGCCAAGCTTAAAATGTTACTAGCCACACTACTCTTTTTGTGTCAATTATGCATGTGTTGTACCCATCAATACATGACTTATGCTGCTGGAGTAAATAAATAGTTTGAAACAATGAAATTGTTTAGTTTTCACTCAATCATGAATTTCAAATGAGGACCATTTCAGAATTGATCGCATGAGGAAGGTGGGAGGGACTGTAATTATAATTTTATGCCTCACATGACTGCTATGTTATGCATCATATTATGACTACTGTTCCCCCTCCCACACGTATTCTACCGTTTAAATAAAATACCACATAGCACTTGTGTTTATTAAAAAAAAAAAAATTCAAAGAAATAATGGTAACATACTTCCAACTGTTTTTGGTTTAACACATCAGTAGAAAGGTTCATTATAGCGTTGTTAATGGACACAAGCAAAGTATCGGATGTGCGAACACCGGAAGAAACGATCTCACTGTGGGACTGCAGCAAACGGATCAACTCAGCTGGACACTGGTTTTCTCTCAGTGGTTTCTGAAATTTAAATATTACTTTTTAACCATGTATTCTACTCAAATACCTGTAATATCATAAAATTTCATTCAGTGTGCTAATTTGTTATTAGAATTCTTGTAGTAACATTAAATGTGAAAGTAAAAACAAAACATTTGTATGTGTAACATTTTGTAATTTTGCAAGGGCAACGTGGCATTTATCTTTATAGTCCAAGTATTACTCAAAATCTTATAACTTAAAAGAGTTACTGGAGTATATGTATACTCAGCCCTAACAATTGTGAAAATTGTCTAAGTAAAATCAAGTTCTCAGGCAAATGTAATTAACACACTTTGTTTCTGCATATTTATTTCACCTAAAATCCATTGGCAAAAACAAATGCTTTCACTTCTGAGAATTGCTGAATGTTCAGAGGTCTGTTTACTAGATCCGTAAACTAATCTTGCTTAATTAAGTCATTGTAGTGCATGCAAGAATAATTTTTTAAAGATAAAATTAATTTTATTCTCAATTATTTTCTTCAAATCCTGCTAAGTGAGATATAGACAAATAAATAACTTCGAATCTAGCACTTCTTCAGTGATATTGAAACCACTAATAGTCTATAACTATGCTGAATTTGAAACACCTAAATGCTTTTTTAATCTTTTACAAGTAGCCGTAAAATAGCTTATCTTTGGGTGGGTCTTAGTGGGCAATGTGTTGTGAGATAACTGTGATAAAAACAGAGTAATGGGATGAAGAAAATAAATGTACAATTAAGGAAATGTTTTATTTAACAATGCACTCAGCACATTTTATTTACAGTTATATGGCATCAGACATATGGTTAAGGACCACACAGATGGAGAGAGGAGAAACCCACTGTCGCCACTTCATGAGTTACTCTTTTCGATTAGCAGTAAGGGATTTTTTATATGCACCATCTCACAGACAGACATACCACAGCCTTTGTTACACCAGTTGTGGAGCACTGGCTGGAATGAGATATAGGTCGAGTCCACCAACAGGGATCAATCCTAGACTGACCGTGCATCAAGCAAACATTTACCACTGGGCTACGTCCCACCCATAAATTAATCAATGCAATCCACTGTGTTAAAAATATATTATGCATTTAATTTTGCACTAAAAGCTATTAAATGCATTTCACAAATAATTACATGCTAATATTAAAATTAACATGAGTGCCTTAAATAATTAAAAATCATAGATCATCAGTTATAATCGGTTTCTACTTACCAATCAACTTCTGATTACACATTCGGTTAAAATAATATGAACATAAAAAGGGTTTGAATTATAAGCTGTGTGCGCCTATTGTAATGTTCACGGGGATAAACCCTATAAATCATTAATTTTACCTTTCGTAACTATTTACTTCAATTTTCTTTATGTATACATGTATGAAAATAAACTCCGAACCCAACATATTTACATCAATTCCATCACTAATCTGGAGGAACAATTAGTTTACATTTTAGTTTTCCCCCAAACAATTAGATTAAGGATTTTCATAATTGATCATCACATTGTTAGAGACAAATCAATCAATCCCCCTCCCTCCCGTCTCTTTCCCTCTCTCTCTCTCTATATATATACTTACATGTAAAGGTCAGAAAAGCTATGCATTCTATGGAAAATCCATTTTGACATGTACTTTATACCATCTGTGTCATATTCATTATGTACTTGCACAACAGAAATAATTGATTTATGTTAAAAGTAAATAAAAGAATGTAAAATACCTACCTGCAATAAAACCAGAACCGTATTTTTTTATAGCCTTTATACAATATGTTAACACAAGCACTGACAGTTAAGAAAAAACTGCCCGCTTGTTAAGTTAGAAAATGTACAAAACACTATGTACACAGGATACTTGGTGATAATGAAATTTGTGTGAAACACAAAACTATGACTATAAGATAAGAGTAAGTAGCTGCTGAATGAGTGTGTACACCAGTATGACGGCTTGAATCACATCATCTGTCACCTCCATCTGCAACCTCAGCAGTCTTAACATTCTTGTCAATATTTTATCCCTGGTCGGCAGAACACCACCAGATGTCTGATAACAACTTCTAAATGAGCAATGCAAAGAAAATGTATAAAGATAAGTAAAATTATAAATCAGCAGTGCAAAGAATATATAAAGATTATAAAGTTCCAAATGAGCTATGAAAAGAATATATATATGAATGAAGATTATAACATTATTTTTAAAATGTGACATACTTAGTGAAATACAAGGTTGGTAAAGAACTAAAACTAGTTCTAAGTGTTTCCATTACCAGTGGTGGATTATGAATTTTTCTGTCGAGGGAGTACGTGCAACATATAAAAATGTCATCTATCATGTTTAAAAGCACACTAACAAGCATTCTTTTCAGAAACATCAAACTGACCATGATATTGCATGTCTCCTCAACATTCATCTGATGAACATTGGATTTTTTGGGACACTTAAAACTTTGAGGGAAGTGGTGTGCACTCTTCCCCCCGATTACCTATTTGATTAAACTGATAAAGAATAATTTCAAAAGAAACTTTTACTGATCGTCTACAATGTAAGTAATATTAATAAGCCATCAAATAATTTTGACAAATATTTCATTGCATAAGAAGGTCAACAATAAATATGACAGGCTGTTTTGTTTTATGTGGCAAAGTGCAATGCAACATACATACCCAAAATTCCTAATGCAGTCTTCAATTATATCAGATTTTGAATTTAAATACATGTATATTGAATGCAATTGTATGTTGTCGGTATATGTGCACAGTTTCATGTTTTAATGCTAGCAAGTGGACAGGTGTAGACAGACATGTTGATGACAGATGTCAGCATACCACAATATAAGCTCTACCAATGTGTCAGAGAGTAACAGTATATCACAACCCATGCAATGTCATCGCATCTATATATCGATTTAATATACATGTATTACAATGTCAAATTAAATATTTACAATTTATTAGGATTCTGAGGTAAATAGGAATAAGATCATGTAGAAAACCCCTCTAAATAGACTTTCTTACAGTTCCCTTTTACATATCACTACAATAGTACAAATGTTGTTTTGTTTAACGACACTACTAAAGCAAATTGATTGATTAATTATTGGCTACTGGATGTCAAACATTTGGTAAGTCATTAGAGGCATTTCTGGCAGAAACACTGGTGGTGCACTGGTTGGAATGAGAAATAAAAGTGATTTGATCCTTTAACGCATGCACCTCAGAAAATCACACTATTTTGTTTTGTTTTGGTTTATTTAACGATGCACTCAACACTTTAAATTACGGTTATATCGGCGTCGGACATATGGTTATGTCGAGAAAAAAACCCAGTGGTCAGCTGACGGGGATCGATCCTAGACCGACCGCGCATCAGGCGGGCACTGTACCACTAGGCCATGCTGCCCGCAAAATCACACTAATACCAGTACATTTAAGAATCCCACTGAACTGGATACCTCTTAAAATCAGACTTTTTACTTTGCCTGATTTTGAGGGGTTTCAATGTACATTCTTAAAAAGACAAGGCATATAAAAGATATACTGTTTGATGTAACCCCACTAAAAATATTTTTTCAAAACCATAATTATATGTTTTACTATATGTCAAAGTGCCAAATGTTTAATATGCAATAGTCGATAATTAATAAATTAATGTTGTCTAGTGGTGTCGATAAACAAAACTTTAACTTTACTTAACCTTTTTTCCCCCACTTTGAAGCATCAATCTTACCTCCCTATTTCATAAAACAAAATTATGCCAGAATACAACATTTGATATCAATTAAGCAGCCTACATTGGAAGTCTTGCACTTTGAAAAAAATACAAATAATTATAACGAGATACACAAACTTAGTGGCAGTTGTTATTTAGTTTCAGTGTCAAAGTAAATTGTTTGGATTACCCTTGAGTCTGGTGATAGTGATAAAATAATATTAATAAATTTAAAAAAATTGTTTAGATTATATAACTTTGGAATGCCTAAAATCTTGTTTTATTATTTCTATTATCAACTATGACAGGTTGGCAACATTACAGGAAACTAACTGGCAATGGTTCTTTTTTTATGGATGGTGTTAAAAGCTCACAGGATGCCTTATGCAAGATAAAATTTACTTCTTATCTCCTTTGAAAGTTTAAATTCAAGTGAACTCATATCAACTGTTAACCCATTCTGCTTATCTTACCACCACATAAAACATTAAGTAATCTTAAAGTTCAAGAATACTTCTAATGTATGTTAGCCACTTTCTAGTATGTATGTCAAATTATCATCTACATATAAATGAATTTAAAAAAAAAATCTAACAACTTGATCACTCAATCAGAGCTAACAAATATTAAGCAGGATGATTTTAATTTTACAAGGCATTGTGTTTTCATACTTAATACCAATACAAGATGAATTTCTTCATACTGGAATATTGTTAAATATTAATTCATTCATTATATGTGTTAGAACAGACAACCATTTATCTATCTGCTACTCAAGAGGTTTTAAGTAGACTAGTGAATTTGTTTTGAGAGGGGTGGAGGTAATGGATTTATTTTGAAAACAATTCTACACCACACACACAAATAAATTGGTAAAGTAAAACTCCAATTTTAAAGGCATATTGTCACAGACCACTGACCTATTACATGGCCTAACATAATATTAATAAAAAATACATATATTTGATTTGTCCCTAAATGCACTTTATTCAACCATCTATGTAACCACCATACTCCACTTATTAATGATATTTTGTAAAAATAATTTAATTATGGCAATGGTCCATAATTAAAAAACTAACATTGCTGAGAGGGTGAACATGGATTTCACTTCATCATGGTGTAGTTAAAGAGATTTGGTCCTTATGTAATTTTGATTTATTATTAATTTTTAGAGAAATAAGGTCCTTAAATCTTTATGCCTTTAAGTATGATTTTTTTTTTTTAATTACCATTTATCACAAAATCAGTATATTTGAACTGAATAATGATAAAGAAATAATATTTTCCTCAATATCTCTCCCATACTGCAGCAGACCAGAACAGTACAGGTTTAGTTTACATGCATTCTGCAGAAAAAACTGAATAACACACCTACCAAGCAGAAAACAAGAAGCTGCCAAGTTGTACAGATGGTACAGTGTGAACATCCTACTGAACATTAAAACTAGTGATATTTCATGTTAAAGGGACGGTCCCAAGTTGGCAGCCATTGTAAGATATTTGCGATTGACAGTTAAAAAGTTAGTTTAACGACACAATATATTTATCTATTAATCGGCTACTGGATATAAAGCATTTGGTAAGCCTAGAGAGGAGACCCACTGCATTTTTCCATTAGTAGCAAGGGATCTTTTATATGCAACATCCCAAAGACAGGATAGCACATACCATGACCTTTGACATACCAGTCGTGGTACACTGGCACAAGAAATAATCCAATGGATCCACCAAAGGGGATCGATCCTAGACTGCACATGAAGCAAATGTATTACCACTGAGTTATGTCCCTCCCCTTGTTTTGATTAATGACACCACTAGAGCACATCGATTTATTTATCATTGGCTATTGGATGTCAAGGATTTGGGGTTTTTTCTCCTTTTTTTATTCATAGATACCGTTTACAATTAACTGCCCCAGTCCAGGTAAAATGGAATAGGTGGTCTACATGACCCAAGAATGATGGGTTTAAAAAAAAAAGGCTCCAAATATTTAATGTTACAAATTCAATGGCAGCAATCCCAGAATCCCTTTAAGTTCTGACCATGATGTGTGGTACTTAGGAATCAGCCATGTACTGTGCTCAGAATCCACTCACCTGTTCATGTCTAATGGGTTCCAAGTAAAAAAACCTTTTGTTAAGAATAAATGAAAATCCTACATAAACTCTCAAATCACTGTCTTTATCATAAGAATGATTACAAACATACCTTGTAAACATAAACATCCTTCTGGGTCTGTATGTGAACATTCCTGTCATTAGTTCATACACTTATACACGTAATTCACATCATGGTTGTATTTGTGAGTTTTACTGTTATTAGAGCTGGGCGGTATTCGGTATATACCGATCGGTATCGGTATCATGTCAATACCGAAATACCGTACCGAGCAAATCTCAAAATACCGAAAATTTCGGTATTGCAAAGTACGTATTCCCGCCTTTAAGTAAAACACTAAATATACACCTGACGACACCACCTTACCCACAAAATGGCCAATAAGAAGAGCGTATGGGCAAAATATTTCAATAGAAAGAACCGAAAAACATGCGTCATGTACAAGCGATGCTATTTCACATGATTACGTCGTGATTCGATGTTCTGGGCCTACTAAATTCGGGTAATTCCGTGAATGCATTCTGTTGTTGAATTTGTGTCACAGTAACAGTTTTGCGTTACCTACTACTGCTAGTTTTTGTTAAGGCCGGGGTTCTAACTTTCTAACACCGCATTACAGACTAGCATGTTTGACGACCACGCATTTATATCTTGAAAATAATGCAGGTCAGCTTTAGGCCGTTTCTTTAACGGAATAAAACGAATACTTCCGGAGACTGTCAATTTTTTAAATCGGAAAAATGTCAAGAGAGGTTCATGTTTAAAACAACCGCTTTTTATATTTATCAAATAAAACTGTTAAGTTTACTTGTAAACAATGCATATAACATTTTCCGATGTTTAATCAGCTTACAATTACACGCATAGGGATATTGTTCAGCAATTTATAGTGACTAGAAGTAGAAACGTAGTTTTCTGTTGTTTACTATTCCATGACCGAGCGCCCAGAGGAAGCCTGGATAAAATATATATATGAACCGGGGATGAATGCGGAGTTGTATAGTTAGCATGATGTATTTAACTATGTAAGGTAGACAATGTGTTAATGTTTAAAAATAACATAAAAATAACAATAACATAGATAAGGGGAAGACCCTAACTTGGGCGTGCATTTAGAGGCAGGTATACTTAAAATACTGCTTAATATTGGTTAGTTATTAGTGTTATATGAATACCGAATACCGTACCGATACCGAGGTAAATTGCTACCAAAATACCGATACCGAACTTGAAATTTCAATACCGCCCAGCTCTATCTGATATGCAAATTTGTAGAAATTCTGAACCCTTATTTTGAGATTTTAGATAAATGTGGGATTTTTTACAGTAACCTTTTTAGGTTCCCTGACTTTTATTAATTTATTTGTCCAGAACAAAGATTGTGATAGTTCATGTCTTTACAAGTATATTTTTTCACTTCATTTAATTTATTATATATCTGTCATCTTAGAAAAAAGCGACCACTTAAAGACCTGGGTGGCTGCTGATTACATAATTACAGTTTTTAAAATGTAAGGTTTTGTTTCTTCACTTGCTCCTGTTCTGGATGGAAGGGCAACCTTGCTGCACCCATGACAGGAGTGCACTACTATAACTTGTTCTGAATATGCATGTAAACCCTATGACCTGATCTTCTTTGTTTACCATCTACACTGCTTATTAATCGATGTGGGCTCTCCAGTTTACTATAAATCAACTTGCGACATGTCTCCTTCAGAAATAATGTGTAACTGGAATGTATTCATTTAACCGTTCTCAACAAGTTTATTTTCTTTTTCATTTACTTATTTAATTACTACTTCATGCAGTGTAGTGTCATAGTAAGTGTCATGCTTAGCCTATCTTTAGGCAATTAGATGCATTCCAGTCATATTTTCTTTACTGATCCACAGTACAAATGTCGGGACTAAATGGGTACTGAAGATCGCATATTTGCTGCACCTTGTTTGTTCTGTAACCTTCAGCCTACTGCAGGCAAGATATTTCAGCCAATGTCATGCAAATGTTTTTGTTAAAACTTAATCCAGTTAATAGAAGGTTAAATTATCTCTTTTATATAATATTAGTAAACAGTTACTGTGGCCAATTTAGGCAGCCACTGGTTGCATTAAGACAGATGACCACTTATAACTTTAGAACTTTTTTAGGATTGAAAAAGTGGCAGCTTATGGCAGGTGACCACTGATGGTGGACACTAGGACAGGTTTAATTGTATTTATAAAAGGTAGATATATTAAAATCCCCAATTACATGTGTTCTCAATAAATAGGTTGAAATTGGTATTGGCATATGAATTAACTCCTACAAACCTTAAACCTAATGGCCAAATCACTGAGGTTACCCATTTCACTCACCTGGTTAACTGAAAAAGCAGCACATCTGACAATGCAGTCGAGTGCCGTCTGAACCAGCTTCTCATCTCTGACCTGCAGAAGATCAATCAGAATTTTCAATGTTTTATTGTCTACAGAACCAGGTGTGCTCTGGGCTCTCAGGATAGCCTTGGTGATAACATCTGAATCCAATTTCATCTCAGGTTTTATGGGTGTTTTAACTTCAGACTCCTTGGAAGGGGTTTTTTGTTCTGATTTTGGAGCTGGACCAGTTTTCTCAGTGTCACCAATAGATGTGTGCTCAGCTTCTTTAACATCAAGGGAAGTGTATTTTGGTAGTGTTGTTTCAGATTTAATTTTCAATTCTGTGGAACCAGGGTCAGACTTTCCAACAGACAGGCTGGTGTTTCCACTCGCAACTGCGCTAGAGGATGGTTGAACGTTTTGTTCTAACGATGCTTGGCCAGATGACGGCATACTAATAACACTGAAGCTTGATGTATTACTGTCAGTGTCAGACTCCTGTAAGTGTTTGGCATCAGTAGTAGCATCAACAGACTTTAATAATGAGGGGACGGTGTCTTCACCCATAACTGCACTAGAGGATGGTGGAAGATTTTCTTCTAATGAAGGCCGGTCAGATGATGGCATACTAACAACACTGAAGCTTGATGCATTGCTGTCAAACTCATTTGAGTGAGCAGTAGCATCACCAGCCCCAGCTTCATTATCTTCAGAATCTAAAGCAAGATATGCTGCTTCTTCACCTACTTGACTAATATCCATCATTGCTTCACCAGCTCCCTCATCTGTGGCCATGACATCATCTGTTGCCACCTTCTGATCAACAGCAGTAGTGACAGATTTTAAAGCACTAGCACTTTGTGCAGGCTTTGCCTCCTCAGGGACAACAGAGGCAGGCTCAGTTATTTTTTCTTTTGGAATGTCAGTAACTCTTTTTTCTGTGACCGATTCATTTTCCTTTGCAGATGCTACAGTACTTTCAACTGTCTTACTATCAGGTGGTGTAGTGCCATGTGTGGAAGATTCAAGGTGAGAAACTGCTGTAATGGCACTGCTTACACTTTGTTCTATTTTCTGGGTAACAGATGCATTTTCCTTCTGAGAAGACGTGTCTTCCACAGGTTTGCCAACTACATGTACTTCAGTTTCTTTAGACTCAATTTCTTTGGGTTTTTCCACTGTTACAAATGGCTCGCTGTCATTCTCGCCATTTGACTCTGCACTCTGCATTTGGTCTGACAATTGTCTTGTCTCAGTCGATTCAGTTTTGTCAGAGGATACTGTCTTATCATTAATGTCCTTTTCTCCAGCCTTAGCAGTATCAGGCTTTGGCAAAACGGGAATGTTTGGTAATGGCATTTTTACTTCTGGTTCCTTTTTAGGTAAATCTTCATCTCTGGCATATTTTTGTTTCGATTCATCTGTTCCTGATAATTTTGAAGTTGGAGGAGCAGGAACAACTGGAACATCTTGTTCATTTTCTGACTTGTCTTCAGAATCTGCAAAATCAATTTAATATTGCTATTCATTGGTGAATAAAATTACAGCTCATATAACAAGTATTCTTTGAGTTCTGCTAAAGCAATACCAGGCCCAGCCAATGTTTGTCTCTCCTAAACTCAATGGCCATAACTCTGTGAAAAATGGGTAAATTGCCATGAACGTTAAACTTGATCTGCAACAGAACATATTAAAATACAAAAACTTTTACCTCAGTATCTTTAGTCAAAAACAAAATCAGCAAAACATGTTTTCATATATACTGAACAAAAAAAGAAACTTCTGATTTGTGTTAAAAGAATTCACTGTGTAATCCAGTCATGTTAAATATGTTCCAGTGTGATTAATGTGTAGTCACATTAAAAAAACAAAAACAATATTTCTGGATTAGCTACAAATATTGTAGTCACATGATTTCACCTGTATATATAAGTCAAATGAGGTAAAGTAATTTTGCTAGACTATTGGTCCCCAAACAAATGGCTAGATTTTTCATAATGTCTACCCCAGTAAATTCCAACTTGACCCACTATCCCAGTGATGTTTATAGATCAGAATTCTCCCAAGGTCAGCTAAACCTGTTATATTCACTGTCATAATGATCCTCAGGTAGCATTTTTGTATTGGTTGCATGACTCATGTGATGACATAATGTCATTACATATCTGGCAAACCAGCTGACATTTGGGAAACAGGTGGGCAATTCCACACATTATTTATAAAATTGATTTGACAATGAATAAAATTGTGTAAAAAAATATCAAAATTGCCCTCATTAATATCAAATGATGTGGTATGTTTATAAGTATTAACAATTTTGCTTCATGACAAGTAAAACCAGTTTGTATTAGGCCTATTTGAATTTGAATAGGGCTTATTGACTTATTTCAGATGTGTCCACTGTTAATCGGAATCAGTATTTTAGTGTCTTTACATCCTGTACTGCTGCTTTCATTAAAACTGTTATAAAATACGACATATTTTTTTATTTTTTTTTCAATCCTTCATCCTAAGAATAGGGTGTCCTTCAAATCACCTTTTGGTTGTAATTTGACAGAAACAAACTACATTTTGTTCTTGACTTTCAAATATATATGAAATCCTAATTAAATTAATGGTCTAAGGTATTTTCCTTCTTTTATTTAAGTTGCATCAGAAATTCGTCAATGTTGCGGTACAAATTGAGAGTTATTGTCAGACATTCTTGACAGGTCACTTTCACTTTCCTGTTTAGATAATCCGAACATTATAAACCAACGTATAGCTTTTAAAAGCTACCATAAATACATGTTTTAATCATACCCTTCCTTCTGGTCTTCTGTAAGCTTTTCCATATGATATATACAAGGACAGTAACGCCTAATGTCACAGCAACTGCAGAACCGATTTGTAACTCTTTAGATACCATTTTGATTCGCGCACATGGCGTCGTCTGCTTCTTGCCGGTGTTGCGTTTCTTTTTTATAATCCTTCTTTTATGATCCACGGACCACAATCTAGTATACACTAATTCGAAATGTTATTGTTTAGTCAAATACGAGAGTGTACTTATAACATTTTACTAAAAGCTAACATATAACCGAGAAATTACGTTTTGTAATAACCAATACAATTTAGTTTTATAAATTGAAAATATAGATATAAATACGAAACGAACAAATTATGTATACACCGTTACTGTTTA
>JAECMU010193172.1:12188-22552 GCA_016106625.1 Dracogyra subfuscus
GCAAACACATGTGTGTGTGCACGTTCGCGAACCGTACACCATGGTTTATTTCTAGCAATCAAATATAAAACATCAGTATTTAATGCACTTGCATTTCAGTAGCTGACTGACCAATTATTTCGCGATATTACTTTACTTATGTAATTACTACGGTGCTTATAGTAAATTGGTGGGTGCACAAGCATTTTTCATCGTTGAGAACAATTTTTTATTTCATGATTTGACTTCCAGTGTCATTTGGCATTTGCTAATTTATGTTATTATTTTATCCAGCAGTGATACAGCATGCAGTTCTTGTGGGGGGAAATACCCCATTGAAAGCTTTTGAACAGTGTTTAATTTCAACAAATTATTAAAATATAAAATAAGTGAAATTGATAATACCGAGAAACATAATCCAAAATGCCTTTTATGAAAGGAAGAGCACCAATAAGACGCACACTTGATTATTTAGAAAAAGGTCAGTTAATATTAAAAAATAATATAAAAATACTCACCATAAACTACAATCATGGACAAGTGGCAAGCAAAGGTGCATAGTAAGTAGTGTTATCTTTTATCCTATTATAATAATAACCTATTGAAGGATGTTTCAGTTTTTAATTGCAGACTAGAGGAGAGTAATTCATGCAAGGTTGATTTAGTAATGGTATGTGTTATCCTGCCTGAGAAAACATATCTGAAGAAATGGCATATCTACAGTGGTTTCCCCAGGGTCATTAGGTGTAGCGGCCCAACATGCCTTGGTTCGTAAAGTAAGCACTTTGAGGGTGTGGAAGTGCCTTAAATCAATCTTATTTTTATGAAGGTGATAGATGGCAACAGATTCTACATGGCCAAATCCGTTTGGGTACCAGTGATTTGAATGGTCACAAATGTGTACAACATGTGACAGATACCTTCTTGTATTTGTGGCCATCCAGTTGAAGATGCAGATTTTTAAAAATGATTTTTCCCAATATATGTTGCAGCTCGTAATACCCATTCACTGAACTGTTATAATCTCAAGTGTCCTACATTGCTATTTGGAGATTCAAATTTAATTGTAATATTGTTCTAGTCATCTTGATGAACAACATGTATATTTGTTAAATGTAGGGAGAGGCCTTAATATAGGTACTTGCCTGTCAGCCAGTCCTATATTTGATTTGCTAATAAAATATTGTTTAAACCAATTGCCACTATGCCTTGATTTGAAGGGTGAGTGTAGCAGTTGACTACCGCTTGCAAACAATTTGTGTACCAGTATATTAAGGACACCTAATCACTATGACACTTCCTAAATACCTCACAATGGACCAGTCAAATGCTCACAGTTGGTGTTTGGTCATTTTACCACATCTACTAGGACCTCTAATCCGTCAGAAACACACTTAAGCTTAACAGGATTCCCTTGCATAGCAATCAAGCTTCAAGGCTGATTAAAGAAGATGCCCATTGACAGAATCAACTGTACCATTTAACTGAGTAAATGGTGAAGCTTTTTTAAAAAGTACAGTTAAGTTGGCATTTATCATTATTTTTACGAGAACTGGCTAATAAAATATGCAAGTGGCTAAAATTTTGGCTAAGCCATTTTCTGTCTTCCAATGTTCCGCCAGAACAAGCAAAAACAAAATGTTTTTGCTGCACTGGTTTGTGTGCTTCACGTTGAACCAAATGGATACGCGAACATTAGGAAGAACATTCATTCATTGGCTGAACTGAGGACAGCTCGCTGTGTGAATATATGTTAGTTATGCTTGAGAGTCAGCTGACACCCATGTGTCAAGAGACATTTTTGCAGACAATAAACAATAAGATTACACAGAAGTTAATCTTGATGTAAATTTGTAGAAAAACAATAGTTGTTTACATCAATACAGTTTTCTTCATCTTTGCTATAATTTTGTACCTATGGTCGAGAGCATGCATACAGATCTCGATCATGGGAAATTAAACATGCAGTATTTATACAAATTGCAGTTAAAAAATGTTCACTGAATTAGTTTACAATAATCGTATTTGCTAGTTACTGTTATATATATATATTTGTAAGACTGTGAGGTGACATTTAATAAGTTGGATTTAAAAAAGACCGTACATTTTTATTATATATATATAAAATAAGATAATATACTGTAAAGTCATAATTTTTAGCTTAGGTATTTTACAGGCAGAAATCACAACATGCATTTAACATGACACTGAAATCAACAGCAACAACATGGCACAAATTATGAAATTGTTGGGGGTGGGGAATTGATGGGTCACTTAAAAAAACGTTTAACAAAAGAAGAAAAGTATGATTGAAGGCAAACACGTAACAGTTTTCAACCCACTACCACACTTATTTTGGCTTGATTTGTGTCATACTGGTGCTAAAAATGTAATCGCATTTAAAAAATAATGGGGAAAGGCCTGTATCTGTTGATATTAACCATTCAAAATCAGTTGCAAACAAACCGATTGGTTGCTTACAAGTTACAATACAACTGGAGTCACCCCCAGCCCTCTCTTTATTGATATGTAGGGGGAGGTTAGAGGAAACTGTATCTTTATGATCCTCAACAACCAAATGGGGCGGGCAGCATAGCATAGCCCAGTGTTACAGTACCCGCCTGATGCGCGGTCGGTCTAGGATCGATCCCCGTCAGTTAACCACTGGGTTTTTTTCTCAACATAACCATATGTCCGACGCCGATATAACCGTAGTTCAACTGTGTTGAGTGCGTCGTTACACAAAACACAACAAAAAAACACACCACCAAATGGTCGCAAGCTACTGTGACTAAAATACACTTTTTTTCTTCTACATTTGATGCCACATAACTTTAGATTGATTAATTTTGAGTTCAATCATGACATTAAACTTACATTTTGTTCATGAAGAATGTCGTTTTTTTCTTTTGTTTCCAATTTTTTAATTATAATTAATTCACATACCCTATTTACCGTATGTATAAATCTAAACTTTATTTTAGATTGAATATGTACTCACTGTAATGGATCTTGTTTTAGTTTTTTTTTCTTTTTCTTTTTCAGTGACTTTGTGTTTTGGCATCTACCACAACTGCAGTACAAAAACCCAGCTGTGCAGATGCTGACATTCAAGAATACAACCCCTTCTCCATTCTTAAAGTTTTATTTAGGTATTCGTTTTTTTATATTGTTAACCAAAGCAGACCATATTCACTAACCAGTAGTCGGACGCCAATTGTTGTAAGTCAGTCAGGCTTTATAAAAAAAAAAAAGGCTTTGCCTTATAAATCTTTGCATGAATGCCTGACTTTTAATTTATATTTTTATGCTTGTATTCGGTTAGGGTTAAAGTACACTGTTCTGGGCACTTTCGGTTAGGGTTAAAGTACACTGTTCTGGGCACTTACTTCCCTTTTTAATAGCTCTGATTATTTTGTTGATTATTGCTGAATAGCTTTAAAATTTATGTGAAGGGGCAGGACGTAGCCCAGTGCTAAAGCATTCGCTCGATGCGCAGTTGGTCTGGGATTGATCCCCGTTGGTGGACCTATTGGACTATTTCTTGTTCCAGCCAGTGTTCAATGGTATGTACTATCCTGTCTGTGGGATGGTGCATATAAAATCAAAAAGATGGTTTCCTCTCTCTATATCTGTGTGGTCCTTAACCATATGTCTGACGCCATATAACTGTTAATAAAATGTGTTGAGTGTGTCGTTAAAACATTTCCTTCCTTCTGTAAACATTTATGTAGGTGTTCTTAATTTATTACATATATATTATTTGAGTACTATATTTTGTTAATTTTAGACAATGGTCAGAAGGTTTTGATTGATGTTGATAGCAGGAGCAGAGATGAAATCCATGACCATGTAAAGAGAGTTATGTGCAAACCAGCGTGAGTTATGAAAATCCAATGGTCTTTTTTTTCTTTTTTTTTTGACATTGAATTATAATCATTGATTATACTGTAATATGTACGTCATATTATACCAAGCTAGATGTATATTATTTTATTAAACTGTGTACTTCCATGGACCTATTTTCCATTTTTTTTCCTTCTCAACCAGTGCCCAACAACTGGTATATGAAAGGCTGTGGTATGTCTTGTCTGTGGAAAGTGCATATATCTAAAAGAAGGCATCTGGAAGAGGTTGTGTCCAAAATTACAACAACAACAAAAAACCCACCTAAAAATATGTTTTCATCATTAAAAACTATTGTGAATTCAGAATTCATTAAACTGCATGTAATTAATGTGTTGATCTTTCAGAGATGTTCTCCAGGCAGAGGCTCTGCTCAAGGAAAAGAAGATGAACCCGGCTAATTTCGGCCATGGCTCTTCGCGCTGGTGTATTTGTGAGGTGCCGGGCCAGGTGCCCTGTCCTGCTTGGGTGCCTTTGCAGAAGGAAATGCGCGGTAAATACAAGTTCCAGCGCAAAGATGTTGAAGAGGATGCTGCGTAATGGTGGGGGGGGGGGGATAACTTTTACAAGATGTTTTACCAAACAGTGTAATACTAGATGTAACATTGAAATGTTCAACCGACCTATCCATAATACAAGATGGATCACCTGCTGAATAAGGGGAGAGAACTCCATTGAAGAAGTTGACCTATCATTGTAATAGAAGAACATATTCTGAATAGGATATAGACTAATTCGTTAAATAGGGTGAGAGAACTCTTTTTGTCAATTCATTGCAAGAAGTTTGAGGTGTAAAACAAGCAACACTCCGAATAGGGGAGGTAACTCCTCAGTGTATGACAAGAAGGGAACGGATTTGTGCTTTTAAAAAAAAACACTGTCAATGTTTTGTAAATTCATTATAAAAAGTTTGATTTATCAGTGTACCAATAGAAGTAACAATTAACCAAACTGTAACCTATATTTTGTTCCACTACACTACCGATTAAAAATGTCAGGGGTGTGTTTAATACATTTCATATTTATTGGTGTAAAACTGCATACATGTATAAAATATATGTGTAAACACAGTTTTGCTATACCTAGTAGGACATGTATTTGAGTTTGTCTAATAAAATGTGTATTTTACAGAAAAATACTTTCATTGACCTTTCTTGTGATTAATTTTGGGAAACAAAGTGTTGAAAATAAACCAAGACAAAGTAACAGACTGAATAAAGTGTGAAACTGTACCAACATAATTATGTGATTCCATGGCTTTAAAGTGCTCACCTGATGCAGCATAGGGCTATTTCTTGTTCCAGCCAGTGTATTATGACTGGTATGGGGTCGTCCATTTAGTACGTACGCACAGTTTTTCGATTTTTTGCACACACACACACACACACCATACGCATGCATACGCCAGTGCCCATACCCCCATCTTGTGTACATACGCAAAAGATCGTCAGTCAGTACCAGTAAATGTACAGTAGACAATGCCACCGTCGATGTCATCATGGTATACTATAATTAATGAATACTGCTCATTGTAAAAATGTATTAAACAACGCTTGATGACGAATAAAATGTTTCTAAATGTATTATAAACCGGAACGTCTGCTCTGTTTTAATTACCCAAAAAATCTAATCATGTTTAATGATTTAATCACAAAACTATAAAACTGGAACTAACTCGGAAATATAAACCTAAAAGTCGGAACTTAGTACCATTTACAACCTTTTGGGGCACATGACAACAAAATATTAATAAACAATAGGACTGCCTAGATCAATGAGAAAATGTGTAGTGTTATTCATCCAATGCCTCCCAAGGTACACAAAGGGCCTCAAAAATATTTCTGTAGATCGGCGGTGCAAATACAGGCTCTGCTTCCTCAGTTAAGACTGCGTCGCCGTTGAGAGGTGTTCAGGATCATCATGCAGTGGAATGACGCAAAGGGTTAGTATGGCGAACAAAACAGGCGCCAACGATCTAGAACGTCAGTAAATAATCAAATTAACTATATATATATTTTTTAATTTTATCCCCCCCCCCCAGCCGTACGCAAAATGGCTCTTAAATTTTCAACACCCCCATCCCCACCCCCAAAATGCGTACGTACTAAAAGTATGCCCCCTATATTAAAGGTTGTTGCTATCTTGTCTGTTGGATGGGGGATATAAAAAAAACTACCTTGCTACTAATGGAAACAATGTGCTCTAGTAGTTTAATGAAACAAACTTTTATATACATCGTTTCAAACTATTGCAAGTAGGGTTTGTTGTCAAATAGAAACCCCAAGGGCCATATTTCAATCCAAATTTATATCCATATATTGCTACCATTATATGAATAATTAAAATTCATGAAATGTTTTGTCTTGAGTCTTCAGATGATTTTAGTATCTTTTTATAGTAGCAATTAAGAGTTGGTGAACTTTTGTTTGTTTGGGTTGGTATGGTTTTGTTTTGTTTGTCATTGTTTTTAAAAAGACTCCACAAATCTGCAATACAAAGTCAGATGTTTTTTGTTAGGACATCACAAACAGGGCTCAAGCTAAGTCTAAATGTTAGGGAGTGTCACTTCTCCCTCCAGACCTTGAGAGGGAGAAGTTTTTTAACCAGAGGGAGACTTGAATTTACAAATGACTGTCAGGTCAGATGTCTGGAATTAACGTGCTTATATCAATTTAATGTTCAAGCATGCTCGTTTCTGACTAGAGCCAGAAACTGTACTCGAAACGAGGGGGGCTTTTGGGTGTGTTTTTTTAAAGTTAAAAACATTTATACAAATGATTAGCTAAAATACTTAATTGATCGTTAAATACACTTTTTTTTTTTTTTTTTTTACAAAGAAGTTAAAAGGGTTTAAACAAAGGGTTAAAAAAGGTATATTTTTTAGTAATTTACTTGCGTTTTTATGTTAATTCACATGCAGCCCCTTTTAGCAGACCCTGATTACGAGTTATTACTGTGTATACTTCAAAGAAACCAGTATGGACAATGTGATCCTAAATACCAAATTACAGATTCATGTGATTACATGTACATTCTTTTATTTTCCTTAGTATTATCGTCAAAGACTGAGATAATTAATCCTTAATTATGCATGTCGCCATCTCCAAGTTCCTGGTCAGTCACCCATGTGCCGTAAATGCATGTTGCCAAGCATGTCGCCTCTATTTTGTTTTCAATTTCTTTATTGACTTTGAGCTGAAAACTCATCAGTACAGAATAATGATATATACATACAGGTAAACAAACTCATCAGTACAGAATAATGATATATACATAATGGTAAACAAGGCGACTTTGATATTGCTTCAGACACACGGTCAGGGCGAAGTCGGCAAGATTAAGGCGAAGTTTGGGTTCATTTCACCTGGTCGCGTGAGCCCTGCACATATGCATGTAGATTATGATGTAAAGTTGCAATATATCTCTTCTTAGTATGGGACAACTTGTCAGGGTCATGCTTCAGTTGAGCCATCTCGATATCCCCAGGCCTGGGGTATATAGAAACAGGAGAGCTGCTGGGTAATCATTCCCAATGTGGAGTTGCCCATAAAACGGTTTGACCTTGTCCTCCCACTCCACTGAGACTAGAGGTCAACTAACTGGGTTGGAGCCATTTAAAGGGACATACCCTAGTTTTTAAACACTAAGACATAGTTTTGACTATTAGAGGCGTTTTTTGATAACTGAAATCATACTTTACTTAAATTTTATTGTTTAAAGTATTCATTTCCGTACAATTGAAGTTTTTTTGGTCATA
The DNA here is from genome assembly GCA_016106625.1 of Dracogyra subfuscus. Taxonomy (NCBI): domain Eukaryota; kingdom Metazoa; phylum Mollusca; class Gastropoda; order Neomphalida; family Peltospiridae; genus Dracogyra; species Dracogyra subfuscus. The sequence continues at coordinate 19,831 of JAECMU010193172.1, forward strand.
CTGATGTTTTTTAATATCACAAAATGCATTTCTCATATTTTTAAAAAGGCACATGCCTCTGAGAAGTAACAGTTATGTAGTAGAGTTTTATTCTATTTTAGAGGGTATTTCAAAGGGTAAGTCAAAGACTCGTGTTTCACTCAATTTTAACTTTATCAAAATGTGTTACAGTTTTGTAAATTAAACTAAACTTAATGTTAATTTTCATGAACTGAAACTAGGGTATGTCCCTTTAAGGATTGTCTTTTATTTCTTTTACATTCATCAGGCTATGAATAAAAAAATTGTCCATAAATTGTGTGAATCAGCAAATTTATGTATGATTGTTTTTTGTTCATACCCAGATGAACAGAAATAACAAACAATATGTATAATTAAATTTGAAACATACTTACTAATAATAAAATTAAAAGTGCATATATTATTTTGACTTTGTTTGGGGGAGGGGGGCAAAACAATAATAGTAAGACAAATTGCCAATATAAAATTACGTTCCCAGACGAAGTAATGTTTATATTCATCGCGAAATAATAACATTTTCTTCGCGCCTATACACTTTATGGCAATCTGGTCCAGTGAGGGCTTACCTTTTTTCATTCATATCTTGATGAACTGAAAACATTTAAGCCATACCTACTACACCCACACCATGACTCTCTCTACTTTTGTGCAACAAGCCGGATTATTTAGGCAACCATATTTAGATATTTTGAAAAAAATACACCTGAAAGCTACAAAAACAATAATTTAAAAAATGTATAAATTAAATTGATGGAAAATGATATAGCTGAGTAGACTTATAGATCTATATGCATCGATTTTAAACAAAAAACAACCATCTACCTCTTCGCAAATCAAGACATAGGCCAAAGAAATCATGTAGGAAACTTCACGCCTGAAACTTACTTGTAAGCGATGTTCAACAGCTGTGGGCAAAAATTAAACGATTACACTGACGGCATAAATTGAAGACACGTTACCTTCATTCACGTTAATAAATTATAAACTAAACACGAATAGGACATTTCCTTCCAATATAACAAAATTATCCGTAAAAATGCATAGCTAGATGAAATGGTGTCACTTAATAAAACTACATCATGAATGACATCATTTACAAAAATTACCAGATTCAAATAATAGTGAATGTTTGCATTCTTACGCGACTCAAGTATCAATGAAGTTTACACAAACAATACTACAAGCATATTTAAAGCTAAACAAAATAAATTCAGTTATGTATTGTTAAAGTATGAATATAAATTTAATTAGAAGATTTGACTGTAATATTGTTTTGGTTCATGCAAGCTGGGGCGGACCTAGAGGGGGGTCCAAGGGGTCCAGACCCCCCTCAAATTCGAGAAGTGCCCCTTTCATTTAGGAGTTTTAGTTTTTTTTTAGAAATGTATTTAGTTTTTAAAAATTATTATGCCAGCGTCCCTGTTGTAGCACTATTATATTATGGTCCATGTGAACCGTGTGTAATTTTTCAATAGTGCCTTTTCATAATGTTATTGTGTCCTTTTTGTCTTGTACCCCCTCATCAGAAAAGCTGGATCTGCCTCAGTGCAAGTATGAACCGAAAAAACACTGTCCATGGCCAAAGAAATCATGTAGAAAACTTCACGCCTGTGCAATGTTCTACAGCTGTTAGTGAAAATTAAACAGTTCCACCGACATGTTCCCTTCATTCACTTTCATATAATATAAACTAAACACAAATAGGAAAATTCCTTCCAATATAACTACATGATCCATAAAAATGCACAGCAGCTAGAGGAAATGGTGTCGCTTATTAAAATTACATTGGTATGACCCACTACGCAGAGTCATACAGTGTGCACATAGTTTTTGTCTGTTCATACTTCCATGAACAAAAAAATAATTGGGATCAATTCTTAAATGAATGCAACGGAAATTTAATTATACTGGAATGAGAAATCCCTTTTCGCAATTAGGAAATATTTATTTTTATATAATGAATATTTTATGTTCCGTTGACTTTTTAATCAAGACTGCAAAAAGATTTGGGTCTGCATATCTTAAGACTCTATTCGAGTCTGGATTATATAACCTGAAAAATCATTATTTAACTAGTTGGTTTAAGAATACCACAAAAAAACACAAATAAAGTTTTAAGCTTTTTATTGCACATGATGATGTCTTGAATAATAACATTTTCATATTTTCCCTGTATTATATGCTGAGTGAATTACTGCAAATGATCAAATCGAATAAGACTGAACACTACCAATGTAAACAATTCCTGCACACATTACTGTATGTTGTAAGCAAGTATCCAATAAAAATGTCCAATACATTGCATAATTTCAATGTTCCTTATAAATAAATGTCTTAAAATGACAAATTGCTACCAAGAAAAAATAACTAGAATATGCCGATTGTTTAACCCCTATTTTTAGTAGAAGTCTTCATATGACTGAAGCAGGTTTAATCTTCAACATTCCTAAAATAAGATCCAAAACAGCTCCTAAGATCACCTTTCCTAAGAATTTTCAATTTATTTTTATCCAATTACCGGTACTGTACAAGTATGATATCTCAGCTGTGTTGGCAAGAGACAACCTCTCTCAAATGAGCTAAACAATTACTCAAATTGTGATCAGTTTGGGATATAAACTTGGTGTTGACCTTGATGACTTTGTCCCTAGACTGCTGGAGAAATCAATATTCTGTGGCAGATCTAGGGGGGGGGGGGGGG
>JAECMU010193180.1:0-15576 GCA_016106625.1 Dracogyra subfuscus
CTGTCTCGTGAACAAGACGAGTTCCGCTGTACTCCACTTGAGCAGAGATTTCCAGAGTTCTGTCCTATACATACCTCTACTCTCTCGTGAACAAGACGAGTTCCGCTGTACTCCACTTGAGCGGATATTTCCAACGTTCTGTCCTATACATACCTCTACTGTCTCGTGAACAAGACGAGTTCCACTGTACTCCACCTGAGCGGAGATTTCCAGTGTTTTGACCTATACATACCTCTACTGTGGCTACTGAGACAGTCTCGTGAACAAGACGAGTTCCGCTGAACTCCACTTCAGCAGAGATTTCCAGCGTTCTGCGCTGATCATTATCCTGTCGTCCATCTACCGTGGCCTGCACATATATCAGCTGTACTGACTGCCAGTTCTCATTGGTCAGTGTGATGCCACATGATGACGTCACGCCCTGGTTGTCACGCCAACTGATCACTGCCTGTGGGATGTATGATCCTGTTCCAGGACATGTTATGTCACTGTCAACTTGGGGAATGAAAGTGTCGATGTGCAAGGTACAACTGGAGGAATAATTGCAGAATACGACTGGCGGAAACGTTGACTTAATGCGGACAATTTTAGGATCAGCACCTTCTGTGACTGTGAGTGATGTTTTACCAATAATCTGTCAGTAATAAAACATATTGCAAACATCTCAGAATTTAAACATATTACACACATTTTAACATATCACTAAGATCGACAATCACTTTTGAAAACCTTGTTTTTGTCTTCGACCATAATAAACATAACAATTGCAATGGCTTTCTATATTATATATTTGGCAAATAGTACTTTCTGGTAGTTTGTTTCATCTTAAAGTTAAAATAAGTATTTGTCTAAAATTATAAATATTATAATTATAAACAGTGTTGTCTGCTCAGTAATGCAACTTTGGCAAATTTTGATACGGGTGAAGATAAGTAGAACAGTTTTAATGTTAATATGCATTAATATAATATAGCAACTTTTTAATTTCAAGGATGTCAGTATTACAATGACGTCATTATGCATCATTTTACAATAACAATAAATTGTGTGCACAATGTTTCTTCCATTTGCAGAAAGCTGGAAAATTCGAATGGAAAATTAAAAATGTCTAACCCACCTGTGTTTGGTGAAAACATTGTAATAAAAAAACTTTCTATGTACGAAAGTCAATTACCATAAGATATTTTATATTTGTTACGTATGAATACAAAATCAGAGTGGAAAAGTGACAGTGGCCAATCTTATTTTCTTAACAATTAAACATATATCATTACTAACAGCTCAACATCTCAACATATTACAAACAATTCAACATTTCTAGAGGTGACTATCAACAAATCAATATCATTTCAACATATTTCTAACAGTAAAGCTACTTCACATTTACACATATTACAAACATGTTAACATTTAAACATATTACAATTGATTGTCGTTCGTTAGCACTTTAAAATGGGTTTCTTAAAATTAATCTGTAAGAGAAATATGGTCTGAACGTGTCCAACATATTGGACTCGAGTATTCGATGGTCAAACTCGACCAGTACAAGAGACCTCCACACGTACTCTAGATGATAATGAAACTAAGGAATCAGTAACATAGCATTATGTATCTTTATTCTAACGCTCAAAATGGATGCCAAATCATACCATTGTACTGCATATTCCAGATGTAACCGACGGCAAGTTCATGACAAAATGACATAAACAATCTAACTAAATCTTGTTATGGGTCTATTCTTTGTATGGGTACTTGAGTCCTGCTAAACTCGGCCCGTGCTCGAGTACTCTAGGAGACGTTAGACAGCAGACACAGTGTGCTGAGAAACTACACCATATTATGTGATCAAACAATAACATTATAACGTACCTGTATTTCCAGTTTGTATTCATTGCTCTTGGCATACGGACTCTTTGTCTCCGTGCAGCTGCCCACCCTACATGCTTGTAGTGCGCAGAATATCTGGAAAATAATCATCAGAGCGTGTAGGTTCGAACATGTTTTAATCCGAAGTATGTAGGTGCGAACATGTTTTAAACATCAGTGTGTAGGTGCGAACATGTTTTAAACATCAGTGTGTAGGTGCGAACATGTTTTAATCATCAGAGTGTATTACGCGTGAACATGTTTCAATCACCAGTGTGTGCAGGTGTAAACATGTTTTAACCATACGCGTGTGATAGTTTAAAAATATAATCGTACGAGTGAACTGCCCACTAGTGCTCGAACAAAACTTCAAATTCGGGCAACAATTATAGAGATATTCTGGCAAAATGTGCTAATCTGAATTTGTTGTGTATTTTCCCTATTCAGCCTGCAAATTAGTTGTAATCCAAGTAAAAATGTGTATTCGATTGCAACCCTATATAGTTGTTTGATAATATGGAAAAGTGTTGTTAGCCAGATTTGGGAATTACCATTTAATTTTTTTTTTTAAATCAACCTCTCCAGCTGACGCACACAACAATGGGAGCCAGTACACACATTTATGATTGTGAAAATACTGAATCATAAGTATGTAATCTTGTAAACACATTTGAATTATTAACAACTACATATATAACCCCAAAAAAAAGATTTACAAATTACCATAATTATGTTAAAATTCAAGTCAAAAAGACACTTACGGTAACACTACATTTCAAAATGACTTACAGACTGCTATTGTGCAGAATTATGTTAAAACTTCCAATCAAAGAGACGCTTACCGTGTCACCATATTTGACTGCCCAATCAGAAGACAGCTTCTTTTCACTCCTCGTAGTGTTGTCTGTGACAACTGACTCGGATGTGACATTGTCACTAGTGAACCACAGCACCGAGAGTTGAAGCAATGGATCCGCCTCATAGTCTCTCCAGTCACACAATAATGTCAGCTCTGGTGTCGACTCGTTGAATTCAACTGCTAGTTTTGGTTTCACTCCGATAACTGTACATTTTGGAAATTAATTTAAATGTATTCATTGTACATTAATGTTGTTCAGGTTTGTTAACATGCTGTTTGGAATCTGAGTGTTTTCAAAGTTGTATTAAATATTTGTTCATTCTGAAAATCATACTGTACATATACAATAACTGAACATAAATACAGGTATGTAATTCATTTAGAATTGTAATAGTATTAAATATCGCCTTATTAGATATTGTTGATGGAAATAAAAGTACAATCAACCTGCTATATAGCTTTGCCTACAAGATAAATTTGTTCCATCAAAATATATACCCGACGCCATATAACCGTAAATAAAATGTGTTTAGTGCGTGGTTAAATAAAACATTTCCGTCTTCCTTCAAAATATAATATATTATAATATATACCTTACAGTTTTCAACGACTCACCTATGTCAGTCCATGTCGTGGAGCTTGTTTTCGGATCACAGACAAGTGTGTCGTTACCTTGAGGGCTCTCTCCAAACTTGTAGCATGTCGAATCAATGAAACAACGAGCCTCCTATTTAAAAAAAAAAAAACACCTCCAAAACCTTAACTATAAATAATCGATAGTGTTACAATATGACAAAAAGAAAAGAAAAAAAAGACCACACATTAACTAACAAAAAACCAAAAGTGTTTCAATATGTAATAACAATTGGTACATCATTAATTAGAGAATAGTACATCAGTGACCGTCAGATACAATTTATCTTATAAGTGGTTTTAGAATGTATTTTACGAGCGAAAATTAGTTGAATACGTTGTAAAACAATAAGTTGTAAGATTAATGATATCTAATGGACAAATGTAGTACATATCCTGAAAAACCTTTTTTTGTGCAAATTTAAACAGCGTTTCTCACTAAAGCGTATTTGCGAATCCTTGTAGCTAACTTACGCATTACAGACAAGTCAAAGTCAGGTCAACATATACGTCACAGTATAATCGATTTTGATCATGTTTTTGTTCTACTGGATGGTATGACATTGATAATCTGGCCATCTCTAGGAGCAGTCAATCATATATATTGAAATCTCTAAACAACTCACTTTGTTGTTTTTGATTAAGTACCAGTATATTAAAAAATTGTGTATGAAATGAGAGGTTTACCTTTAATAGAGGCTTGGTTCCAGAGCATGGCAACCCCCACCCCCCTCTCAACAGACTAGGTTTCTATTCATTGATGTACACTAGATGTAGTAACTCGCGTTAACACTTCACGCATCGTTATATGAATAGCTAAGCAATACTAATATTGAATACATTTCGTTATCTTAACATAAAGTATAAATATAGCAACTTAGACGCACGCTGCAGGATTCATTATCCGAACAGTACTAAGTCACGTCAATGATATGTTTCTTTATATCTCAACATAATGGATGTAGTGACTCCCATGAATGCTGCATGTTTCATTGTATATCAATATAACATGTGTATTAACGTACATGAATGCTGTATGTTTCATTGTATATCAATATAACATGTGTATTAACTTACATGAATGCTGTATGTTTCATTGTATATCAATATAACATGTGTATTAACTTACATGAATGCTGTATGTTTCATTATATCTAACAGAATAGAAATAGGAACTCACATGGATGCTACATGTTTCATTGTCACATGTGATGCACGTGGAGTCGATGACTTCATAGATCTGGGCCTGGCTGAACAACGTGCCATCAATAGTGATCTCGATGTAGTAGCTGCCGACGACCGTCATGGGACACACGACTTGTTGAAATGACACAAATGTTGCCGAAGTCGTCATCACCGTATTGCTCTTTGTGTAGGAGAATGTTGCACTATACTGGAATCAAAGTATACAAACGTGTCACATTTACACTTCAGTGTATTTATATATTTATATATTGATTATGTTCAACAACACACCATATGTAAACAAGAAGATGATTCTGAATTATATTGTATTGTATCGTATTGCATCGCAAATTGCAATTCCGACGCCATATAACGTAAAAGAAATGTGTTGAGTGTGTCGTTAAATGTCCTTCCTTTCTTTCGCAAATTGCAACTTCTTGTGCATTACATAAATGTTGGACTGTGGAATAAACATATACGTTCAGTGGATGAATCATTTCGTCAAGTGGTATCTCGATATTGGATTCACTGTTTCGTTAATAATAAGCTAGAATGACACATATTATAGTGTTCAGCCACTTGGGGGTGGAGCTTGATCAGGGCATCCCATTGTGGACCTCATGGTACTTACGGTACTGATGATAGATAGACATTACTCTGTCTTTTTCGTTAAATAGCTGCATGATTGTTTTTACACATATCTAATAATTCAGATTGTTATGTCCTATGTACCATAGCTTTGGTCAGCCTGCACTTGAGGTTGTCTGACTTGACAAATGTGTCACCAAAGATAACAACTGAAGAACAATCTGATGTTTTCCTGTCACAGCGAGCGTTGGCAATGTACTCTATGGCTGGAGGCTGTGAGGCATCTACAGAGCAGTCAGGACCGAGGAAACCTTCGTTACACGTACAGACAGCTGTACAAAGAAAATATCACAACCACATTATCATCATACAACAGCATGTAGCCCAGTGGTTAAGTATTTGCCTTTACACATTCGATCATGAACAAATGAGGTTTTGTTCCCCAAGCTAGTGCATATACTATCCTGTGTATGAGATATGGATATCAAGTCATCTAACAAGACGATTAAGAAACTAAGATACATCTAACAAGAGGATTGGGAAACTAAGATATCAAGACATCTAACAAGAGGATCAGGAAACTAAGATATCAAGTCACCCTTACAAACAAATGTTATTGTTTTTCTGTAATTCACCCCACTGAGTAATAAATAATTTAATAATTAATTAGTCAGTTATGCAATTTTTGTTGCTAACTAACTTATATAATGGCCCAAATACAAAGGAAAAGATACAATTGTAATTTTGACCTCAGACATTTGTGCGTGAAATAAAAACCACCATCTGTTCAAGACATCTAGTTGTAGAAATATTAAGTAAAAAGAAAACACCAACCTGCTACACACGTTCCCTGGTTGCTGCATCCATTGATACAAACCAGCTCGATGACGTGAAAATCTGGTCCAAGTTTGCCACCAACGTCCACCCACAAAGAAACGTCAAACGTGAATAGAGACAGACACTGCATGATGAAGCCCTGGAGAGCTTCCTGTGCCCAGTCGAGACTATCCATGATCTACAAACACACACATCCAATAGTCCATGATTTACAAACAGACACATCCAATAGTCTATGATCTACAAACACATATACATGGTGTACTGCATCATTTAGAGGCCTCAACAAGTATCCCTTACTAGAACTAGGTTTCACAATCCCATTGGACATAGAACCGACAGTGTTCGAGACAACAAGATTCAACTGTAGTTTAAAGGACAAATGTTAACGGTAAAAGGATAAATGTTTCACCTGAATATCAGAGACGCAGGATGCGATGCTGATTTCCAGCTGAAGATTGAGGAGACTCATACACCGCGATCCGATCTTTGTGTTGATGATGTAATTTCGGCAATAATCTCTCGCCTGCTTCTCGGTGTAACCCAGGGTTTTTGTTGGCCAGGTGAACACCTACAACAAAATTAACAGTAAAGTGAGATAGTGTAACCCTGACGAACATCTTCAAACACAACAACAGTGCAGTGAGATAATGTAAACACCTACAAACATATTATTAGCATTACAGTAGCATCGCCACAGGCACTCGACTCTAGCAAGACACGAGTTCCTTGCAAGGAAGAGCACTCTCATTTAAATACATATTTTATGTCATTTTGCCAAATTTAGGAGAAGGAAAAACAAAAGTTGAATGTGTGGAGTGCAATACAATACCGTGATGTGGCATCCATGTTCAAAAATGGACTGCTAATACTATTTTACTTTATTCTGCAGTCTCATTAGCATCCATTGTAAGTGTTTGGATTGAGTTTGACCATCCAGTACTCGAGTCCAATATGATAGACTCGTGTAGGCTCTACATTACAGTGGTATTTTGATACAAAACCAGGAGATTTAGTCAATAGAACCTATATCATATTGACAACCATATGATTATTATAAAGTTGAAAAAAAGAAAAAAAGAAAGAAAAAAAACCATCACTTCTTACATTATACAAAATTCTTTAATGTGATTCAAAAAAATAATAATTTGATACTGAATTTCAATTGTCAGATTAAATAAAATGTGTTTCCACAAATTTATCTAAACATGTTTCTACCAATTTATCTTAAAACATTTTGTACTCAGTTATTTGAAATGCATCCTTATCAACATATAATATTTCTTGCAAATGATTTAATATTTGTGTCTGAACAAAAAGGAATTCCCAACTGACTTACTTGTGATCTGTAATCTGCATCATATTGGAAGACGATTGGTTGCAGGGCAGATCCCTTACATCCATGAGGTGGCATTGCTTCTTTCAAAAAGTGCTCTGTATAATCTACCCCTGTAATAAATATATTTATCTAACACATGTTCATTTAATAGCAACACTACAATCTAAAACAAATCAAATCTACTGTTTCAAACAAAACACAAATATGTGAAGAAAAACAAAACAACTCATAATCTAACTCTGTTTAGTTAGTATCTTATAAGAGTATTATTCCAAGGTTTGCTGTCTATCTATGAAATGCCTCATGTGTTGGATTTGCAACACCGGCCTTGGTGGTGTCGTGGTTAAGCCATCGGACATAAGGCTGGTAGGTACTGGGTTTGCAGCCCAGTACCGGTTTTCATCCAGACTGAGTTTTAACGAATACACTACATTATACTTTTAATATCTAACCCACTGTCCTGGACAGACAGCCCAGATAGTGGAGGTGTGTGTCCCGGAAAGCGTGCTTGAACCTCAATTTGATATAAGCACAAACATAAGTCGAAATGAAGGAATGAATGATTTTCAATGAGTAACACTAAACATCACCTGCTGTGAATTTATTTGACTGCGATTGGTCAGAACATTTGATGACATCGAGATCTGATCCACATTGTGGTTTGTCAGATGACTGACATTTACAGAAGAGTTGCGTTGTTGCCGGAAGTTCTTCATCAACACACACACCAGAGTAGTGACTTGTGTCTGCTGACACTCTGACAAACAAATAAAATAATAATACACAACATATAACAATAAACTGTAACAATAAACTGTGACAAAACACTATAACAAAGAACTATAACAATAAACTAGCCGGGGTACCAGTTTCACAGCCGAGGTACCAGTTTCACAGCCGAGGTACCGGTTTCACAGCCGAGGTACCGGTTTCACAGCCGGGGTACCGGTTTCACAGCCGGGGTACCAGTTTCACAGCCGAGGTACCAGTTTCACAGCCGGGGTACCAGTTTCACAGCCAGGGTACTGGTTTCACAGCCGGGATACCGGCTCCAACCCAAAACTAGAGTTAATGACTTAATGGGTAAATGTAAGGCCTCTAGACTGACGTATCTCAGTAACAACTAACCACTAGCTCACTGTCCTGGACAGACAGTCCAGATAGCTGGGGCAGCATGCTTGAACCTTAACTGTATATAAGCACGTACGTAAGTTTAAATCAATAATATGCTTCCACTGGGAATATGTGTAGGATACAAATCACAGACTGTAGACAACATTGATTTTAAGATGATTCAGAGTAGTTGCAGTTAACTTAGTATAACAAATAAAACAATAGCAGTACATTAATCTGAGTGCAGTATACTCATTTATTAAACAAGACTATGTAAAGAAACATTTAATTCAGAAAGAAGTTTACTTGTAAGTATTTATATTACCAGAGTAATGAGAAACAGACGAATGTCTAAATGCTACTGAACCTCTTACCTCCAATGAAGAGAAAACGTGTTTGCATCTTGTGCTTGTCCATCTGTTATGAAGAAGTCGTTTGTTTTGTTATCATCCAGACTTCCACAGAGACCTGTTAGAGACAAGTGATAAAACTCAACTACTCAATACAAAGTTCAAATATTAAACAATGAGTTAGTGCTTATTGATCAAACTCAAGTATTAAACATTGAATTTGTGTTTATTTATCAAACTCAAATATTAAACAGATTAGATTTTGATCAGGTACAGCACACATACAGATACAATGTAAATCCTAACTCTGAAGACAAATTCCATCAGGCGCATCACATATTATGTAGATACAATGGCAGATTTCAGCTTGTATAGAACATATATAGATGTGACGTAAATCCTAACTTTGATTACAGATTTCATCATGTACATCATATACACAGTCATATACTAATTCTGAATAACAAAACCCTTATCAGTGATCAAGATAATATCTCTGCACAAAGTAGAGTCGAATGGGCATTTGTCAAAATAGTGATTGATTTGAAGAATCTCTATCGAGTGCCTCGTATGTTTGATATCCACACACAAGGAGATCCGTTACTGAACAATATACACTTCTAGAACAAACCAAACAGAGGACTGCCACTCCAAAACTAGTTTACTAAATCAAGACTAGTACAGGACACATATAGCTGTGGTGGCATACACTCATGACTCATTGTAAATACAGTGATGGTATTAGGTGTTCATCAAAGGTGAGGATATACTGCCCCACTAGTGGCATCCGTTGTGAGTACTAACACCACAGTTACATACTAACCCTCTGTCTGCTCATTCGTTATGAGTACTGACACCACAGTTACATACTAATCCTCTGTCTGCTCATTCGTTATGAGTACTGACACCACAGTTACATACTAATCCTCTGTCTGCTCATTCGTTATGAGTACTATCACCACAGTTACATACTAACCCTCTGTCTGCTCATCCTTTATGAGTACTATCACCACAGTTATATACTAACCCTCTGTCTGCTGGAAATCTGCGGCCGATGCTTTCACCCAAACATTGAGGAACTTAGCAGACCTGCTGACGCCATTCTTTACGATGACGTATGTCCCAGTCGGGAGATGAATCTGAAGGAAAATAATGAAAGAATGTTTAATGATTTAACGAAACTGGCCATGTAAGATCATAATACTCTGAACTACATTGAAAGAAATCAAGTTGTTATAGCTATGTGAGGATACCTTAAAACACAAACTAAACCTCTTAAACACTTTTGGGTTATTGATTACCTATGAAAATACATCTAGTTATACCAAATGGTTAAATATATTATTTCTTCTGATACTGGGGGCTGGATTTAGCTCAGTCCGTTGAGTGCTTGCTGGAGGTGTTGGCGCTGCATACTCGAATCACCTCGGTAGATCCTTTCTCGATCTAACCAGTGCACCACAACAGTGGAAGGCCGTGGTATGTGCTTTTCTGTCTGTGGAAATATTCCATAAAAGATCCCTTTCTGCATTAGGAAACATGTAGCGGGTTTCCTCTGATGACTACGTGTTAAAATTAGCAAATGTTTGACATCCAATTGCCGATGATTAATTAATCAATGTGACCCAGTGGTATCGTTCAGATATATGGTTAAGGACCATACATATATTGAGAGAGGAAACCCGCTGTCGCCACATAGGCTACTCTTTTAGCAGCAAGGAATCTTTTATATGCATCATCCAACAGACATGGTAGTACATACATACCACGGTATTTGTTACACCAGTTGTGGAGCACTAGCTGGAAAGACAAATAGCCCAATGTGGCCAGTGTCGGGGATGGTTCCTTAAAAAAACGTTTGTTTAACGACACCACTGGAGCACATCGATTAATTAGTCATTGGCTATTGAATGTCAAGCATTTGGTAATTCTGACTCGTAGTCATCAGATGAAACCTGATACATGTTTTTTTCAAAGGCAGCAAAGGATCTTTTATACGCACTTCCCCACAAACAGGAAAACACATACGACGGCCTTTGTCCAGTCGTGAGCAGGCAGCATAGCCTAGTGGTATAGTGCCCGCCTGATGCGCGGTCGGTCTAGGATCGATCCCCATCAGCTAACCACTGGCTTTTTTCTCGACATAACCATATGTCCGACGCCGATATAACCGTAATTATAATGTGTTGAGTGCGTCGTTAAACAAACAAACAAACAAATTGTCCAGTTGTGGTGCACTAGTCGGAACGAGAAGAAAACCCAGTCAGCTGAATGGATCCATCGAGGTGGTTTGATCCTGCGACACAATGGATCCTAAACTGACTGCGTATCAAGTGAGCGCTTTACCACTGGGCTACATCTTGCTCTCATTTTCACTGGAGTTCAGTAAAAGATAAAACAAAATAATGATAAGGAACAAAATTAATATTTAAAAATAAACGTTTCACTAATCTTGTGTGCTCACCTCATATCGTTTTCCACCAGCAAACTGTAGAATTCGAGTATGTTTAGTGAGTTCACCATTTTTGAATATCTTGACAGCAAGTCTTGCTTTCCTTGTGGATGCACCCATTGTTGATCCACAGCGGTCGATGAGAATGACGTCGTCACCAGATTTCACAGTGACAGCGCAGTTACAGGATGCTCTACCATTACACGACCGATAGAAAGTTCTCACCTGCAAGTTAAAGCTTAATTAGCATATGCAGAATCACATCAACAACTGTCCATATGTTATATATAACAACATGTTATAAACTAGAATATATTCTAGAATCATATCTAAAGCCACAAGGATACTATAAACAAAGAAAAATATGTGCGTATTTATGTCATGGCATTCACAGCAAACTTCAAGTCACGATTATTTTCTATGTTAGATCGTCGAGTGTGCTTAAGGTGACATCTCGTTCGATAAACGTTTTCAGTGTCTATCTAACATATTGCCGTATTAAGCCTGTACTCTCGTTTTGGAAATGAAATGCAAAGATACCATGGTCACCGGACAAGGTAACAAAGTTGTGCTGTTTTCTTGTCTGCTATTTATTAATTAAAAAAACCATCAATTTTAACAACTGAAGGCATGAGCTGAGTTTCTATAGACGTGTTCATACTTACACTTTAGACTTGTTTAACTAAACTAGTATAACTAAACCAATTTAAAATGTAAATGCGAATACAATCTCTTCATTCTACCAGTTTAGCCAAACAGGTGTCAAAGGAACGCAGGTCCGTGTGAATAGAGTTCCTACGGACCCTCAGTTTCTAGGAATAGTAGTCCTATTGGACCGCTATTTCTTAAGATCCATATTCCTACCCGGACTTTCATGCTTGGTTTATTTTTAAGCTGTTTTCTAGGACTGTATTCCTACCAGATTTAATTCCTTTTACAGCAGTGACAGAAATACTAGACTGGCAAATATAGATTCTGTTTGTGTTACTCTGCACTCAGCACGTGCTGCCAGAAAAACGTGTGAGAAACAAGTCTGGTTTTGGCAGCCTTCCTTCGTAGTGTGATATCTAAGTCTATGATTCTCTAAAGATTACTGTGGATTCAAATCTCTATGTGACATAAATATTTTTAAGTTTGTTTATCAACTTAATTTTATGTTACGTAATAGACTCGTGGATCCGCCTGGAGCCTAGCCATCTCTAAGATCAAGGGCCAGTATGCTCGATACTTGGTCGGGGACACCTCGGACACAGCTCACTGCCGGGAGGCATTCTTGAGGGCAACTTTAAGAAGTTTCTTGACGGAGTTGAGTGTGCCATCCATGCCATGGAACTACGAGATGGGAAGTTTGGACTTGCGGTGACATCACGCCGAGATGATCTCTACAGACAGGGAATACTCTTCGAAGACATGGACAGCTACACCGTCCACAGAGTACTGAAGATCATCACCGGCGCCCATTTCGTCGAGCTAGCTACGACCTTGCTAGCCCACCGTTGGAGGAAACTGGTGCCACAGTTCAACGCCAGGCACTTCATCTCGTCCCTGTAGTCGCCAAACGTTCCAAGGGCTTAGTTGGATTTTTATTTTTTATTTTTTTATTTTTTTTAAACCGTCCAACAAACTTTATTTTGGCAGCCCGTCTAAATTGCTCAAATCACCTTAAAACCCTTTCGGCCGAGAACTCTAATTTTGTTATTTCGACTTAAATTTATACCCAAACTTGATTAGTATCAATGAGCTCACTTTGGCTTTAGGTCTTTGACCTAACTACTAAATTCGTATTCCAAATTCCGTCCACCTCAAACTTACCCCCTCTGGCCCGGACCATATAGATCGGACTTTAAACTTTTAGCTCTACTTTCAAAATTTTATGTCGAAATTAACCCTTTTTTAAATATTATTAAATAGTCCGATCCTCTCTTCTTTCTCTCATTTAATTTTGGACTGTCCTTCTAAAATGCTCCAAATTATATAAATTGTCGGCCGAGCAGTCAATTCTTTTTATTTTTGGCTTGTAACTTTTTTCCTTTTTTTAAAAATGTATTCTATTAACTTCTTTACTAACTGCTATTTTCTAAATTCTGCCCATTTTCAACTCTTTCAACGGGACTTTCAATCCTAGTATTCCTAGTCCGCTGGCATGTTAATCCTGATGTGCTTATTACATGTGATTCATGAAAATCCCTGAAATGAAACCTTGAAATCTGAACTTAGTTCTAGTACTTAGTACTTAGTACTAGTAGCTAGTAATATGATAACCTGTTACTATGATATAAAAATAACAGGGATAATGAACATGAAAAATTGCCTTTTATACATGAACAATTACATATAGCATCAAGACTCTGATTGACTATCACCAAATGTCTTGTGGCAGTTTTGACAATCATAAGCATAAGAGTAGCAGTTTGTAACACCCTAATTTTACAAGATGGGTTTAGAAGTTGGGGTGGTGGTGTAACTCCTCCTAGTGCTGGAGGGTGGTGGGGGGAGGGGAATTATGTACCTGTTCGAGCAAAATGAGATTTTTTTGAAACCTTCACCGTGTATTTCCATCATTCTACTCACAATATTAGTTGTAATCCATGTGAAAATGGACAGCGATTTGTGTGGAATCCTATATAGCTTCTTGGTAAAATACAAATAAAGCGGGCAGCATAGCCCAGTGGTACAGTGCTCGCCTGATGCGCGTCGGTCTAGGATCAATCCCCGTTAGCTAACCACTGGGTTTTTTCTCGACATAACCATATGTCCGACTCCGATATAACCGTACTTATAATGTGTTGAGTGCGTCGTTAAACAAAGAAATAATAAAAAATTTTTTACAAATATAAATATACGTTGTTATCCAGATTCGGACATTTTCTTTTCATTTGTGCAAAACTAAACATCAACCTGCCTCCACCCCCACCCCCCAACCGCTCCAAAAAAGATCAAGCATGCATACAGTTAACAAAACTGTCAGGTGTAACAGTATCAGGAGTAATATAGTATATTTAAAATTACATCTGCAAATTGTGTGTGCATATTCTCAAGTATACAGTATGATAGTTTTTGAGGGGTCACTGCTTCATTTTAGCCTGTTGTGCTTATAAAACCACTTTTACTCATTCGTATTTCTACTAATTAATAAACTTTAATGAAAACCATTCAACATAATTTGCACCGATGATATCAAGGGTTTGCACTACGGAATCACAGAGCCCATATGTTACACTAAATAAATACAAATTTATTGAGCACAATTAACAAAGCAGGGACAGGTTCGGACAATTATGCAGAGGGGTCTGGACTGTGGCAATGAACATTTGCCTTGAAGAGGGGCGTTTTGGCCACTGCACCCATCCCCTTTACACACGAACCTGCAATATTATGGACAAAAAGGCACAAACTCGGCAATATGAATCTTTAGAATATAAAATAACAAGATCATTTACATAACGCAAATATCACATTTTTGTAGTTGAATTATTATTACTATTATTATCAAATACCAGTGCATCACGTGTAAAAGACAATTTTGTTTGTATATGATATCAACATGTTATTTACGAGTTCAATAACACGCTTCCAATTCTGGAAAATGTTTTCGAGTTTTTAAACATTGCTTTTAAATGTCTAAGCGTTTATCATTTGAAAAACCACGCAGTGAATAAATACATTTGTTATGCTCACGTAATAAGCTTAAGACAAAGTGGTACATACTCTTGAAAGTTAAATAAACGAGCAATATTTCAATAGAAAATAGTTAAATAAAGAGAGGTGCCAGTAATGTATCCTAAGTTAATTAAATGAACCACAAAAGAAAACTGTTTTTAATTTTGCTTACATTATAATTTAATTCATTTCAACTTATTTTAGTGATCATATCCAATTAAGTTTTAAGAACGCTTTCCTGGGCACATAGGTCAGCTATCTGGGCCGTCTGTCCTGGACAGTAAGTTATTGTTAGTGGTCAGTGGTTAGTGAGAAAGAAGAAGGTATAGTGGCCTTACACTTATACAGCGAGTCGTTAAAATCGCTCTGGGTGGGAGCCGGTACCAGGCAGTGAACCCTGTACCTACCATACTTAATTTGTTTTGACGTCTTGCACAAATGTTGATAACTGCAGAGTTCCAAATTATACCAGTATAGCTGTAACCCATACGAAAGCTCGTCATTTCCAACCAAACGTGTTTTAACTAAACCAGTATAGTTAAACCAGATTAACTTGTGTGATGGTGAATACAGCTTATTACAGGTTGGTAATCCCTGTTACTCAGTACCGGAGATCACTGTGTGATATTAATCAGGACCCATATTCACAAAAAGGTGTAAATTTACGTCTACGACTAGCACTTACGTCTGCCGT
>JAECMU010193201.1:0-11574 GCA_016106625.1 Dracogyra subfuscus
TAATAATGCAGCTAGCGGTACATAAAATCGCAGCTAGTCATTAGTCAAATTAATGTAAACTTCCATTCGTACACATGCATATTACTTGTAAATATCAAAACTTTATTAAGATACTGTTTTAACGAGTCAATCATCAATGAGCCATTTTTCTTTCCCCCACCCGCCTCCCCTCCACAAGACGTGTTCGTACGTATGTAGAGGCCCATTTTGTAATAAACGACCCATTTTGTAATATGTACCCATTTTGT
Organism: Dracogyra subfuscus; assembly: GCA_016106625.1. Lineage (NCBI taxonomy): Eukaryota > Metazoa > Mollusca > Gastropoda > Neomphalida > Peltospiridae > Dracogyra > Dracogyra subfuscus. The sequence continues at coordinate 249 of JAECMU010193201.1, forward strand.
AATAAAAAACGACCCATTTTGTATTATCTACCCATTTTGTAATACAAAACGGCCCATTATGTAATAAACGTAGGTACCCATTTTGTAATAAAATCGGACCCATTTTGTAATAATAAATAGGTGCCCATTTTGTAATAAAAAAAATGCCCATTCTGTAATAAAGGCTTAAAGGGACATTCCTGAGTTTACTGCATTGTAAAATGTTTTCGACTAATAAAATATTTCTACGATTGAACTTAAATATTAAATATATTTTCTTGTTTAGAATATCAGTGATTTCGTCTTCAAATAATTTCGTCCGTACGAAAAAATATATTTTAGGAAATAAAACGAAATTTAACCCAGTACAAATATTAGAACGATCAGAAACATGTTTAATATACAGCTACTAATATTTTATGCAGGAAAATATATTTGATTTTTAATTACAATCGTTAAAAAGTCTGTTAGTCGATGACATTTTGAAAATTGCAGCAAACTCAGGAATGTCCCTTTAAAACGTCAGATTACAACATAGGTATATGTCTTTGTTTAATAAATACAAAGTGAAATAATATTAAACTTTGTGTTTAGATTTATTGCGATGGTTCGCCTGGGATATGAAATTTCTAAAGCTAACCCTCTAAAGATACATTGTTTTCTTGTTCCAACAAATGCTATTCGGTTGGGGTATGAAGAACCAAGTATGTTCTACAGCTGTGTATCAAAAATAGTAGCTTGTGTGGGTAGTATGTATCATAATTATCGGAAAAGCAACAGCTGATTAAAATACTTTGTGATGTTAAAGAAGCATACATTAAAGATTTAATTAGTATATTAGTTTGGCATAAACATTATAAGTTAAGGCACTCTCTTGTCTAAAAGCATACTAGTTGTCACTTTTCTTTTATACTGTTTGTGAATGTAATATGTTTATGCATGTAGGTAACATTTAGTTTATATATTTCATTGTATTTTTACCTAACATGAAAACCAAAAGCGTGTAATTGATGAATATAATAATTGAATTTTCTTGTGCGTTTATACATTACTGTGTATATATGCTGTGCTGATAAGCTTACAGCTTAAAGCAACAAAATAATTGAATTGAAACACATATACATTTAAAACAGGAGATGATTATTTTGTCGTGCATTGATTATACTCTCCGTATGGATGAAAATTTGGATCCTAGCTAAAATAATACAAAGGTGAATGAATACATATACACAATCCAATGAATGCATATGTAAGCTGCACATTTTTCTACCCCGGCCCTTAAATTCTCCTTAATTTACATCAGTTTACTATTAACTAAATGTTGTTTATTCGTATTATTGATTACACATCAGTTATCTTTTTTCAGATCCTTCGATAAAGTAGCCGCTATTTTGATGTTCCTTTCTAAACATGTTGATTGAAGAACGGTTTTTAATCATTATTCTATCTGCATAATAATAATGTTACAATAAGTTGTATTGGGAAAAAAACATTATGTTTCTCTCTGTTTATCTGTCTGTTTTTCTCTCTGCTTATATGTCTGTCTGTCTGTCTGTCTGTCTGTCTCTTGTCTGTCTGTCTGTCTGTCTGTCTGTCTGTCTCTCTCTCTCTCTATCTCTCTATGTGTCTGCGTGTCCATCTTTGTATTTATTTGTGTGTGTCTCTCTGAATTTATAGATTATAGAATTTATAGAAAACAAGGGGTTTTTTTTCTTGAAAAGGTTCATTATTCAAGGAGACTTTCAGTTCTTTTCAAAACATACGTTTATTTGTCAGTGAATTCATACATTTATAATAATATTTTGTGTTGACTTCAGGAGGAAGTACCTGTACATGCTTATAATTGATGTAAAAAATAAACCGGTTTTGATACACAATGTTCCTTATCGAAATATGATTAGCACATTTATAAATTAACTTAAATAGTTCCTATTGTCATGCATAAGGGATAGTTCATGTTCAGTTACTACGATTTAACATTTCCTGACACTTCTAGTGTCTCACATGGTATATTTTTAATATATGGGATCGTTCAATTAGTTGTGCAGCAATTTATTCAAATACATCAAATCTTATTCAAAATTCTGTAATATTATTACACTGTATATATTTAAAATGTTCATATATATGGGATTATTAGCAAATGTACACTTAAGTTTAGAAAGAAATATATGTATATATGCATTCAAAACCGCATATGAGCACATAGTCAGGCGGGCAAACTAAAGTACAGTGTAAGCGGTAAATCTGTTAATGGACAGTACCTGTACACAATAACTGTAGAATTAACTTCCACAACCATCGGCTGAATGATCACATGTGTTTAATGTGTATTGTTCACTTTCTCGTGGATGGTGGGGGGTGGGGTAGGGCGGCTGGGGGTGTTTGGGGAGGGAGTGTCAGTGGGAAATCACTTTTGAACGATACTAGTTTAAAGGGACATTCCTGAGTTTGTTGTACGTTTTAAGATGATATCGACTAACAAAGACTTTTTAACGATTGTAATTACGTATCAAATACATTTTTCTGACTAAAATATTAGTGGCTATATACTAAACGTGTTTCGGATCGTTCTGATATTTGTGCTGGGATAAATTTCATCTTATTTCCTAAAATGTAGTTTTTCGTACGTACGAAATTATTTGAAGACATAATCAAGCGAGCGGTTTGGGGTAATGGATGAACGGAAAAACTGAATAGGTTCACTTACAGAATCAACCTTAAGACATATTCGTACCCCTGACGAACTCCCAACCACTGAACAAATCTAAACTCAAAGTTTAAAATTATTTCAATTTGTATGTACTTAACATCTATGTCATATTCCGACGTTTTAAGCCTTTATTACAGAATGGGCATTTTTATTATTACAAAATGGGTACCTATTTTTTATTACAAAATGGGTCCGATTTTATTACAAAATGGGTACCTACGTTTATTACAGAATGGATCGTTTTTTATTACAAAATGGGTACTTATTACAAAATGGGTAGTTTTTTATTACAAAATGGGTACATATTACAAAATGGGTCGTTTATTACAAAATGGGCCTTAACATACGTATTTTTATTGAGCACAAAACATATTTTACATTTTCTGTTCTTTAAAAGAAGGAGATTGCACACAATCTGACAAACAATAACAGTAACAGAAACTTTTATTAACGTCAAAAAATAAAAGAACAAGTCGACTACTACTCCATAATTCAGTACTAACAAAGTTTGGACAATCAAAGCTTATAATTTAAACATTGTTACATAGAAAAATAACCATAAGTACACTATAAGTGTACAAAAACAGTGAAAACATTTTTCAATTTATACTGTTAAAGTTTTGATAATTCAAATTATAATTTAAACCGGCTAAAATGTATATTATTATAGCTACAGCTTACAGTTAAAATGTGGACAATCTGATTACTACATTGAAAAATAGCTAGAGGTAAATACCATATGCATATAATAAAGAGTAAATACATTTTTAAATGTATACTGTTTAAGTTTGGACAATCAAGCATATAATGTCAGGTTTGTTACATAGAAAAATAATGTATACTATAAAGTATATTAAGCAATGAAAACAAAATATATGTGGTTAAGATATGGACAATCAAAATAATAATTTTAAGATTGATACATACAAACACTATGTGTACTATACGGGTACGAAAACTGAAAACATTTTTAAATGTATACTGTTAAAGTTCGAACAATCTAAACTATACTTTCAAGTTTGTCACAGAAAAGTAAAGTATACTATACAAGTATACTGAAAGGCATAAATAATACAATGGGTATTTCACTGAATAAGCTCTTATAGAAATATCAAATCATTTATACTGAGTATGTAGACAAATGTCACATTGATAATAATCAAGTGAAAGAGGATTTTGTTTAAATCAGAACAAAATTGAATACAATGAGTTTTCAGCAAAAAGCATAACTTGTGTGTTTATTTCAACAACACAGCATTGCCAATGTAAGTAATGTTCAAAATTGCTGTTTTATTACCCCCAAAAAAACCCAGTTCTGTAAGTGAAAGAGGATTTTGTTCAAATCAGAACAAAATTGAATAAAATGAGTTTTCAGCAAAAAGCATATTTTGTGTATTTATTTCAACAACACAGCATTGTCAATGTTAGTAATGTTAAAACATTATTTAAAAACAAAATATCAGCGAAATACCCATTGCGTTATGTATGCCTTTCAGTATATTTAAACAACGAACACATCAAAACAAAATATATACGGTTGAGATATAGATAATCAAAATTAAAATGTTAAGAATCTTAGATAGAAACAAACTTGTGTATAATACGAGTACGTTAAACAATAAACACTTTTTTTAAATGTATAGCCTACTGTTACACTGGAAAATTAAGTTTACTATAAGAGTACGATAAACAATGAAAATGTCTGTTTTTAATATACAGCCTACTGTCAATGTTTGGACAATACAGACAATAATTATAAGATTATTACATTGCAAAGTAACTAGATATATACTAGTATAAACATTTTTTTAAATGTATCCTGTATAGTTTGGCAATCAAGCATATAATGTGAAGTTTGTTATACAGAAAAACAAATATATACTGTTAAAGTTTGGGGCAGGACGTAGCTCAGTGGTACAGCGCTCGCTCGATGCACGGTCGGTTTGGGATCGATCCCCGTCGGTGGGCCCATTGGGCTATTTCTCGATACAACCAGTGCACCACGACTGGTATATGAAAGGCCGTGGTATGTGCTATCATGTATGTGGGATGGTGCATATAAAAGATCCCTTGCTGCTAATCGGAAAGAGTAGCCAATTAAGTGGCGACAGCGGGTTTCCTCTCTGAATATCTCTGTGGTCCTTAACCCTATGTCTGACGCCATGGAACCGTAATTAAAATGTGTTGAGTGCGTTGTTAAATAAAACATTTATTCTTCTTCTTCTGTTAAAGTTTGGAAAATTAAAACTATAATTTAAAGATTGCTACATAGAAAAATAACCATATGTACACCATACGCATTCGAAAACAGTGAAAATATTTTCAAATGTATACTGTTAAAGTTTGGAAAATTAAAACTATAATTTAAATCGGCTAAAAAGTATATTATTATAGCTACAGCCTACTGTTAAAATTTCGACAATCAGACAATAATGATATGATTGTTACATTGCAAAATAACTAGATCTATACCATACACGCATATAATAAAGAGTAAAAACATTTCTAAATGTATACTGTTAAAGATCGGACAATCTAAACTATAATTTCAAGTTTTTGTCACACAGAAAGTAACGTATACTATACAAGTATACCGAGAGGCATAAATAACACAATGGGTATTTTACTGAATCATCTCTTATAGAAATATCAAATCATTTATATTGAGTATGTGGACAAATGACACATTAGTAATAACTGTAGGTGAAAGAGGATTTTGTTCAAATCAGAACAAAATTGAATACAATGAGTTTTCAGCAAAAAGCATATTTTGTGTGTTTATTTCAACAACACAGCATTGTCAATGTTAGTAATGTTAAAACATTGCTCTTTTATTTAAAAACGAAATCAGCGAAATAAACACTTTTTTAAATGTACAGCCTACTGTTACACTGGAAAATTAAGTTTACTATAAGAGTACGATAAACAATGAAAATGTTTGTTTTTAATATACAGCCTACTATAAAGTTTGGACAATACAGACAATAATTATAAGATTGTTACATTGAAAAATAACCAGATACATACTATACGCGTATGATAAAGAATAAAAACATTTTTAAATGTATACTGTTTAAGTTTGGACAATCAAGCATATAATGTCCAGTTTGTTACACAGAAAAACAACGTTTACTATAAAAGTATATTAAACAATGAAAACAAAACAAATATATATGTAAATATAAGATTGATACATACAAACATGTCTACTATATGGATACGAAAACAGTGAAAACATGTTTAAATGTATACAGTTAAAGTTTGGACAATCAAAGCTTATAATTTAAAAATTGTTACATAGAAAAATAACCATATGTACACTATACGCATTCGAAAACTGTGAAAATATTTTCAAATTTATACTGTTAAAGTTTGGATAATTGAAAATATAATTTAAAGATTATTTGATAGAAAGATTATGTAAAATATAAAATGTACGATAAAGAATGAAAACCTTTTTTTAATGTATACTGATAAGGAATAAACAATCAAACCATAAAATATACTTGCCTATCCTTGATGATTCTACCAGATAAAAAGTATATTATTATGGCTACAAACATCAAGTTATAATACAAGCGGTAAAGTGTATAATATTAAGCTTATGGCTGTTACAATGGCAATAAATAAAGCATGCGATTAAAGAGTCTATTACATTAGACAGGACGTTATATTGAGTACACACACATAGGGGACCTACACTGTCTATCAGATGTTAATTCCGCTTTTAAAACATGTTTTGGGGCGACAGGCAAATATAAAAGTGGTAGGAGGGGACAAGGCCTCTCCCTTCCTCCCTCCCCTCCTACTCATTTTTTTGTTTCATTTTCAATATTGTTTAACGTGCACATTCAGAGCAAGCTGTTATAGCGCACGCCTGTCTTGGGCACACACCACAGCTATCTGAGCTGTCTGTCCAGGACAGAATAGAAATTAGTGGGTTAGTTCTTATTGTTAGTGAAAGAGAAAAAAGGGTGTAGCGGCCATACACCTACCCAATGAGTCCTTAAAAACTCGCTCTGGGTGGGAGCCGGTACCGGGCTGCGAACCCAGTACCTACCAGCCTGTTTTCCGGCGACTTAACCGCTAGACCACCAAGGCCGGTCCCTCCTACTCTGGCTACCTCGCATTTAAGTACCATATTTGGTTATTTTTCAAAAGAAAATCTAGAAATGTTGTGGAAATCCATTGTAGTAAGGACATAAATGGCATGCATTAAGACATATCCAAGGGCAGATTGAGCGATGGACACTATCATCAATGTTCCTGAATTATACTTGGACCAATATTCCACTCATCTTATACGTCTCACATCTCTCTTCCACCAATCACCAGCCCCTTTCTAACAAATTATTAATGATGCATTAAAAATTCTGGAAACACTTTAAGACTTCTTTCTGCTTATTATTTAACAGTTTACAATGACGAGGTTCGTCTCTTGTGTAGACTACGTATTGAATATTGGAAGTTTCATAACCAAAACCCATCATATACGACATATCTTTTTTTCGTTCAATGAAATAGCATCAATATATGAATCGAGTTTGTTTATTCATACTAGTGGGTGGGGCATAGGCCAGTGGTAAAGTGCTCACTTGATGCACGGTCGGTTTGGGATCGATCTCCGTCGGTGGTTTCATTGGGATAATTCTCATTCCAGCCAGTGCACCACGATTGGTATATCAAAGGCCGTGGTATGTCCTATCCTGCCTGTGGTCCCTTGCTACTAATGGAAAACATGTAGCGGGTTTCCTCACTGGCTGTGTCAGAATTATCAAATGTTTGACATCCATTAGCCAATGATTAATAACTCAATGTGTTCTAGTGGTGTCGTTAAACAAAACAAACTTCTTTATTAATACTATTTCATTTTACATGCGATTCCTGTTTTTGTATGTTTTGGTTTTACTTAAATTATATTGTTCTATTTTCTGACATAAAAGTTCGTTGAAAAATACTGATATTGTCCTCATTGACGTCGTGGAAGCAGTGGGATTCATATTTGTTATTTCAGGACAGCTTGTGCTTGCAAATCAGCTTGTGTTTTTTCCAGTGTTTTCGTTGGCAATCTTTGTCACAATACCCGACTTTACGACATCTCGAACAAACTTTGAGAAAAGCTCCAATCATCAAACAGAAACTACACGTTTGTTCAAACTGACGAATGCAATGCTTTCCTCTCAGCTCCAGCACAACAGAAACGACCAGCTGACGAAATCGATCTATTCGAGATGTGCAGTCTTGAAGATGGTACTCTACAATATAGTTTAATACAGTAACAAATATTATAAATAGTGATTAAGTTGTTGCTCACCTGGTCGAGAACCATTTCAGTCATCGCAGGCATCATTATCTATCTCACACACATATGAACTGTTCTCTTTAAAAAAAAAAAATAATAATAATTTGGTTTTTTTATTCTGTCTAGCATGTTAAATCCGCACCTGTGCTTATAAAAATAAATATATAAAGTCCAGACTGCAGACCAGCAGAGTCTGCAGGTTTCTTGAAACTATATGTTACATGTAATTGTATGGGCAAGACTTTATTTCTAGAGTCAAGACTTTAACGGGACATTCCTGCGTTTGCAGCAATTTTTAAAATGCTATCCACTAACAGACTTTTTAACGATTGTAATTACATATCAAATATATTTTTTCTGCATAAAATATTAGTGGCTGTATATAAACGTGTTTCTGATCGTTCTAATATTCTAGGTTAAATTTTATTTTATTTCCTAAAAGAATATTTTTCCTACGTATATAATTATTTGAAGAAAAAAATATCCAGTTTGGGTCTCTTAAAAATATTAAGACGACCAGAAACACATTGAATAAACAGACACTGATATTCTAAACAAGAAAATATATTTGATATGCAAGTTTAATCGTAGAAATATTGTATTGGTCGGAAACATCTTACAATGCATAAACTCAGGCATGTTCCTGTCAATCCACACATGTGCTTGTAAAAATAAATATATAAAGTCCAGACTGCAGACCAGCAGAGTTTGCAGGTTTCTTGAAACTATATGTTACACGTTTGGGCAAGACTTTATTTCTAGAGTCAAGACTTTACAATTCAGCAGTCTCCAAAATGTAACTGCCATCTACATATATCTTATTGAATATGCTTTATGTCCGGAGTGTAGACTTTAAAGTTTAACCGTTTTCAGAATTTTAAATAAAGCTAAGTGCATTGATAGACTTCATTAAAGCCAGATATTTAGACATTATAGCTTCATAACCATGGGAACTGATTATTACCACTGTTGTTGTTGTTTTTTAATCAGTGCGAAATTTAGTTGAAACCAGGCATGGTCACACAACCGTAGACTTACTAAAGGCAGTCACAAGGACTGCGACTTATGGAAATATCTATTCAGGTAACACAGCTAGTTAGAGTACGGTAGAGGAGTGCTTACATCTGAACGAAACTAGAAATGATATATTTGGTAGAATAAAGAGACGAAATCCTTTTCATTGCAATTTCTTCATGATATTAACTTTTATTCTAAACTTTAATTTTATCTATCTGTGATATTTGTATTTTTAGCACAGTTCTTTACACTGTGTTTTAATTTACCTCTTGACTTTTTATATTGATGTGGCTCGTGTTTGCTTTTACCATATTTACCGGCCTCGGTGGCGTTGTGGTTAGGCCATCGGTCTACAGGCTGGTAGGTACTGGGTTCGGATCCCAGTCGAGGCATGGGATTTTTAATCCAGATACCAACTCCAAACCATGAGTGAGTACTCCGCAAGGTTCAGTGGGTAGATGTAAACCACTTGCACCGACTAGTGATCCATAATTGGTTTGTGCTATCCTTCCTGTGGGATGCGCAAATAAAAGATATCTTGCTGCCTGTTGTAAAAGAGTAGCCTATGTTGCGACAGCGGGTTTCCTCTAAAAAACAGTGTCAGAATAACCATATGTTTGACGTCCAACAGCCGATGATAAGATAAATCAATGTGCTCTAGTGGCATCGTTAAATAAAACATTTTTTTACCATAGTTTTACACCCAATAGCGATGTATTTTTCGTGATGGGGTATTGTTAAAGATTCATTCATCCACTCATTTATTTATTCAGCTAGTTAGCTCAAATGAAATTAGCTGTGATTAAAAGCTAAGTATCGATAATTCTGTGGTGTGCTACAGATGTATAGCTTTACTCGTTATTAGATGAACAACTTACCCAGTGGGTTAGAAAGACGTCTCTCTTGACCTTTGAGATTGGCTATCCACAAATGAATTTGATACAGCATAAATGGATACCTCGGTCGGATGAACGAATTCTGCCACTGTACTGTTTCTTGCGGACAATCGTTTTGCTTGCAGCGGACTGTGTTTAGCATTAGTATGTTTTTCAGAACGGCAAACGCCTTTGGGTAATTAGCAGTCATCTAAAACAAATGATTTGTGGTTACTCTCTGTAGAAACAAGTCATGCACGTATATTGTTTTCTTAACTGTTACAAGTGCTTTGCCATTAAAACAATTTTAACCATATAATAATAATAATAATAATAATAATAATAATATATATATATAGATAGATAGATAGATAGATAGATAGATAGATAGATCGATCGATATATCCTCGAAGGATCGGGAAGCGTCCTATTAACGGTAAAATAGCTACAACATGCACGCATTGTAATCGCAGGATCAATTTGATTATTTGATCTATTACTTTATTCAACTAACTACAAATATCAATTAATAAAATGTTTATACCTTTATAAGTGTATTCCGTCAATAGATAAAACACAAGCCACAGTTGAAATAAAAATAAAGTTCCGTTTTAGTTCTCTGATCGTAACTAAACAACAAACGGACACTCAGTAACTTCCGTGACACGCAGTTGCTGGTGGTGTAATTCGAATGGTTCTCAGCATCCTCACTGAATAGTACACGACTTCCCATTGGCTGTACATAATGCAATCTGTAGGTATTGTCACTCTACTGAGTCTCGAGAAATTAAACAAATGGGGCTGGTAAATAAATATGAATTGCTGCAGCCGGCGGTCATTGCAGATACCCCGTGTTCGGATTATTTCAGCGACTAGCTCCTGTCATACTCCACTGAAGGATTAGCGGTGACATGAATTTGATGAAAGAATAAATGAATCAAATATGTCACATGGGTAGTAACCTTCAAGTACACAAAATATTTTCTGCTAGTCAATGTTAGCTTTTGCGAAATATATCAAAGAATACATATGTATGCAAAATGCCACCAAAGAATTGCACTGCTTTAACGTTAGAACAGAGAATCGACGTTAGTAACAAATCTGAGAAAGGCAATATATGTGAGCGAAAGACCACCGACCATTTTGGTGTAGGATGTTTTCATATGAATTCTATTTAAAAAAAAAAAAAAGCTGGTGTCCTGGCCGATTTTGACAATGTTTCAGTCGAAAGAAAAATGCAGAAGAAAGCAACAGGCAATGTTGACATAACCAAGCTAGTGTGGGAATGGTTTAAAAATGCGACATCTTTTTATGACAGGTGTGATATTCTTTAATATATGGGTTCTAATTTTGAACTTGTATATAAGGGTCACCTCTCTATAACGGCCATTTTTGTCAGGTCCCTTGGGTGACCGTTATTTACAGGTTTGACTATATATA
>JAECMU010193223.1:0-10203 GCA_016106625.1 Dracogyra subfuscus
GTGGTGTTCTTCATGTTGACAATCGCATGAGCCGCTTCGTAGATCACCATTTCCACCTTGTGTCGCAGACAGCTCTCAATGAAATCAAACATAGGACTTTCCGATCTGCAAATGTGTGGTGAATACAACATTAACATAGATTTTTAGGCATTATCTAACATTCAATTTCAGTAATTCATTCACAATACATGAACTCAAAGGTATATATTCTACAATACTCCATTTATATTAGTATTACTCGTGGCAATGGCTACCTACTGTTTATGTTGATATAGATGAGGGTTTCACATTTTTCAAATTAAACAATCATAATTCTTCATCAGTATGATACTTTTCTTTAACAAAGCTCTGTTTAAAGCTCTATATAGTGATAATTTTAAGTATTTCAAATACATATTTGAATATTATTCAACCATTTAACAAACCCATATCAAACTATACCATCTCCCTCCATATTAACTTAGTACAGTTAGTAAATCACTCCAGACAGGAGGCTTCAAATTAAACATCAATTGTGTTGAGTTGTGCAAACCATATATCTCATGATTTTTTATTTTATTATTATTTGGAGGGTGGTTTTTTTAGTAAAGTTTATTCAAAGAAGATAATGGTAGAACCAGGATTTAAACCACAATTCTAACCAAGAACCTTTTAAGTGGTTTTGATTAGTCTTTCCTAACTACTAATATAGTTAAATTTACATACCCAGCATCTTCCTCTTCTATTAATTTGCTGGCAATCCTGATCTGAAAATAAATGTCATATATTCTATCTGAACTGAAAAGCCAAAATCAGCATGGGATATTTAGTAACCTAAAAAAGGTTAATGCTGCACACTTTCATCCACTTTGGTAACTTCTAAACTACTACATACAGTCAGTAGATTTAATGTATTATTTTTAAATCACCAGAAAAAATTAAACATGTAGGATTACAGAAAGAAAACAAATTTTAAAAATTTAAAAGATATCAAAAAACTTACACTTTACCTGAATAAAATAATTTCCAAATAAAAATAACACACGCAAAGATTGGGAGTATATTTACTTGTGTAAAACTGTGTATAGTGTTTATATGTAGCAGCTGTGATGGTCGGAGTTTGTTTGTTGTTAAAATTGTGTTTCATCTGTGAAGGAAATTCCACACACACACACAACTTTAGGAAATGGTGAATACATTTGACAAGTTAAATACTTTTTAAATCAATAGTTATGATAACATCAAACAATCAATTATTGATATAAGAGCAACTACTCACCAGCAAACAGTAAGCATAGGGTGACTTCAAGGTATGCTTGCTGAACTTGCTGACTAGTTTTGTCACCGCTAGTTTGTCGTTCTTTCGAATGTGATACAAGAGACCAAGTGCATGGTACTGTTGAAAAATAAAAGTAATTTACATGTGATATTTATCTGAAAACATCAACTGGCTAATGTACTTTCTTCAAATAAATGTATAAAATTATGGCTATAAAATGCACTTACCACAAACAGTCTTTACCATGAACAAACTATATGAAGACACCACCTGCAATTGTCCACAGTATTCGGCAATGCTGTGGAGTTTTTCATTCTCCACGGCACTTTGTTTTGCTGTGGACTATATATACTTTTTTTCCACTGCTTATCTTTTGCTGTGGATGTTTTTTTTTAATTGCAGGGGTTAGAGTGAAGATGAAGATCACTCTTCTGGAAAGGTGTTTGGTAAGTTTCTACTACACCAGATACACTTGTTTATCAAATACATAAATTTGATAGCTATTACTTAAAAATAAAATATACTACAGATTAAAAGATGCCACTTTGTTAGTTTTCAGTACAGAAACAGCACCACCACTACAAATAGCTTATTATGCTGTTGATTTGTTTTATCTCCATATATTTTAAAATAATAAGTTGAATATAATAAATACAAACTAGGTTTGTCTTGTGATCAGTTTCATGGTTTTTAGTAAGCCATTATTTGGACCCAAATATTCTAGTCATCATCTCTCTTTAAAGTAATAGCCAGAACATAAAATTAAATTACAATGCCTATCATAGCACATATAGTGCTACACATGTTGTACATGTACTAGATCCAGTTTCTTCTGTCGGGGACCAAGTTCATTACAAGCCCTGTTCCAATTTTACATCTTTTTAAGCCATTTAATAATTTATTATGCACACTGCTTTCAAACTGAATGTTTGACAGTATCATTCCTCACTATGGTTACTAGCCAATTAATTTTGTTTTAACCACCCACATACTGTCACATACGATGTAAATCAATTTAATCAATTCTAATCCTTCCGACTCTCTATGTTTTAATATGTTATAGCATTAGCATGGACAAGAGCAACACACCTGAACCATGACATTGTCACTGTTGACAGCCTCCTGTGCCTCATTCACCCAGCGCTTGGTGATGTCATGACCACCTCTACCTAGATGCTTAAAAAGTAGAAAAGAAAAACAATATTTAAACATTGGTGCAAACATAAATAATATCGCTACTAATACTAATAAATAGCTGTTAATAACATTAATTATAGCAAACATTATAAACAGGAATTAAAATAATCTTCTATTAAGGAACTGGGGGGGGGGGGGGAGGTGTGTAGGAATAAAGAATATACAGTGTAATACTAATAGAATGAAAAGTTTGTTTTGTTTAACGACATCACTGGAGCACATTGATTAATCATCTGCTATTGGATGTCAAACATTTGGTAATTTGTACTCGTAATCATCAGAGGAAAACCGCCATATTTTTTCTAATGCCGCAAGGGATCTTTCATATACACTTTCCCAGACAGAAAAGCACATATCATGGCCTTTGTCCAGTTGTGGTGCACTGGTTGGAACAAAAAACAATAAACTGAATAGATCCACTGAGGTGGTTTGATCCTGCGACGCAAGCACCTCAAGCAAGCACTCTATCAACTAAGCTAAATCTCGCCTAGTACTAATAGAAGAAAAGAAAATGCAATCATGGTACAGTTTAATTATTACTAATCTCAACACATTAAAATACAGAAATTTGGCACTGCATAACTGTAGACATTATTACATAAAATGTTTGGCCATTATTTGTACGTTAAGTAACAGAAATATTAATTGATTTTTGGTTTTATTTCATGGGCCAAGCAATGTACTGGATTAAAAAAAATTATATATAATTAAGCCACTCAATTATGACAGAGCCAACTACCACTCAGGAAAGTATAGATGGTAGTTACAGGTGCCTCTTATCAATGCCAGACAACCAATGAACACTCTAGATAAGAAGTGGTCAGATTAAATCCACCGCAAAAGCTGATGGGAAATGGCAGGTGTGTGGCAAGTGACAAGCACCTGTCATGGTTGGAGACATTAACTAGGATGTGGAAGTGCATTGAAATAGATGTTGAAAGACAGAAGGATACAATTCAGGAAGAAATTTTTTTACTGAAATTGAAGGAGAGAAAGAAAGTGGGTTGTGGGATTTTAAGAAATTATTTTTAAAATGAATAAATATTACACACACATAAAATGTTTTTTAAAGATCACAGGTTCAATTTATTTTCACACTTTTTATCCTCCCTCTCACGACTACGTGAGGTAATGTGGTATTTGAGATGGGGAAACATGTTCATGCACACGTTCTCACCTCTTCAAGATGTTCAGGAAGGAAGGAAACACATTTTATTTATGGTTATATAGTGCCCGCCTGATGCGCGGTCGGTCTAGGATCGATCCCCGTCAGCTGACCACTGGGGTTTTTTCTCGACATAACCATATGTCCGACGCCGATATAACCGTAATTAAAATGTGTTGAGTGCGTCGTTAAACAAACCAACCAAAAAAAAAAAAAAAAAAATTATGGTTATATAGCTATATATGGTTAAGGACCACATAGATATTGAGGGAGCAAACCCACTGTCACCACTTCATAGGCTACACATTACAATTAGCAGCAAGGGATCTTTTATATGCACCATCCCATGGCCTTTGATGTACCAGTCGTGGTGCACTGGCTAGAGCTAGAGAAAAATAGCCCAATGAGCCCACCGACGGGGATTGATCCCAAACCGACCACACATCAAGCGAGCGCTTTACCAATGGGCTAAGTCCCACCCCTCAAGATGTTTAGGAGCATGTTCCATGAACCAGAACAGTTTCGAACACAGAGTTAATATACTTACAAGGGATGAAACCAAAGCAGCACTTGATACTGCAGGAACTTTGTCAACAATTGCCTGTTTCATGTATCGCTCAATGTTCTGAAGCATGGAAGTCTGCAAAACAACAGATTATATCAAAATATTGTGGTGTCATTACAAACTTTGTTAAAATGTTCACAATATGATTTTGGTTATTAGATAATTAAATATGTTAGAATGTGTTTAATGAAATTCTTTGTTTCGAGGCAAGCCAGTTGTTAATATGTATATTGCAAAATTTACACATCTAGTTGCAAAATTAATACATAATTCTTGATCAAAGATATTATAAAAAAAAAAACTAGACTTAAGATCAGAAGTAATTTTTGTTAACAAAAAGTATCAGTTTCAAATTTAATATTTTTTATTTAATCAATAGTTTATTACAAAAATAAATAAATAGATATATCTGTAACCGATATATTATTTATTGTATTATTGATTATGGAACAACACATAACAAATAGTGTAATGTGCTATCTGTTTTCAGTAAATTGTCAGCTATTAATGAAACGCAGCATTACTATGCTTTAAGAGTGTATACTACCAAATCAAATTCCAAAGCCGACAATAGTAACATGTGGCTAAACTTCTACCTGCAGCGTATCAATCGATATAAACACCACAGAGATAAGTTCAACCACCCCTCACCCTTAAAGTCAATCTGAAGAAATTGGGGTGAAGCTGCTAATTTCAGACATAACAGGTAGTGTCTACGACTACCCTAGTTCCACACATAATTTTAGAACATGTTTCTTTTACAGGTACCCCATACATGTTTCAAGCACAAGGCTACTTGACACAGTACATAAATGTTTTGCCAAGATGAAACTTTTTTTTTCAACCAAAGACACCCACACATTTATCACCAATCACAGGACTTGTGGTGTTAACTTCTCTATCAAAATTTTGGTGCACCTCGAACTTTGATCCAGCCGGAAGTTATTTGGTCTAGTACTACCTTAAAACGACATGAATGTGAACATTGGCTTAATCTGATCACTATGAATTTTCAGCTTACATCTGTGATGGAACAAAGAGCTCGAATGGCTGGACCTCTGAACTGGTCTTCTTTTCCAGTCATATCTTTCATCAGACTGAAAGAAAAACATTTTATTATCTACAACAAACGTCTACTTGTAATATGTTAGTAAATATTGCTAATAACTGATTTCAGGATAAAATGTAGACCTGTAATAATACTTGTATAATTTGGATTCATCTTCCACTCACACATTTATGCTAAACGCCACAACAAAGTGGATTAAAAAAAAAATGAAAATTGATTTATCAGATATTAAGGGCTTTTACTTAAAAAGATTGCATGCAATAAATTATTTACTTTGAAAAGGTTAATAGGCAGCATAAAAATTTTAAGCAAGCCAACAAAATCCATTTAAGAGAGGGGAAAAAAATCCACTTTTAAACAGTTATTATTTAATATCATGAACAATCCCACCAAATACATAATACTGATTTATTTATAATTTTATGACAAGCTCTATGGCTTATACATATGATCAAAGGATATGATATTCTTTACTCTTTTAAAAACCTTTGTAAGATAAAATGTAGTGGTTAAATCTTCATGCTTACTGGTAGATATTGGGTTCAAAACCCAATACCGGCTTCCACCATAAACAAGTTTCAATAGCAAATTCAGCTGATATAAGGATAACACACACCAAACTAATAACTAGTTAACAATAAATCCAGTTCTGGATATAGAGAGCTCAAACAGATGAGGTGTGTGTCCAACTGTTCTTGAACCTTACTTAGATACAACCCTGAACAAGTTTCAATAGTCCATTGAGGAGATATATTAGTTTGGTGTGTGCTAAACTAATAATTCATTAACCATTAAATCCAGTTCTGGATATAGACAGCACGAACAGATGACGTGTGTGCCCAACTGTGTTTGAACCGTACTTAGATATAATCATAAGTTACAATAGTCTAGGTGACAATTGTGTGTGTCTGTTCTAACGCTATGTTATATAAATCATCCTTTGCTTTCATAGAATGATGTTTTAAGACTGAATAACATTTCCATGTATTGTTCTTTAAGAAAATGATAGGAACATACCTGCTGGTAACAATAATAACATCATCAGCTATCTTGGACATCTCTTTGATTCCCAGATACATAAGTCGCCGAAGAGTGGTCTATTAAAAACATATATATATATTCTGTTTTAAAAGCATGAATCTAAAAAACTAATACATAATTATATGCTATCAATTTCTGTGCAACAATAAATTTAAATAAAAAATATATATTACTTTAGGCTGTAATAAATTACAATATAATCTTCACCAAGAGGACTATTTTTTTCATGAAATGTTATTCTGAAATAAAAGAAAAGTTTTATTTAATGAGGCACTAAACACATTTTATTTACGGTTATATGGCGTCAGACATATGGTTAAGGACCATACATATATTGAGAAGAAACCCACTGTCACCACCTTTGTTAAACCAGTTATGGATCACTGGTCAGTGCAAGTGGTTTACACCTACTCAATGACCCTTACGGAGCACTCACTCGGGGTTTGGAGTCGGTCTATGAATTAAAAATTCCGTGCCTCGACTGGGATTCGAACCCAGTACCTACCCGCTTCTAGACCGATGGCCTAACCACGACTCCGGTTATTCTGAAATGTGTCATGGAAAGATGCATGATGTCACATGCCAAGACAAGTGCATTTAAAAACCTCACATATCTCTTGAGCAAGAAATTCTACATGGGAGATCTGGACAAATAGCCAGTGAGGCACAATATCAAAAATGACATTATTTCTTTAATAAAACCGTTTTACAGGGTTTTTTTGAAAATTCCACATATATGGGGTTACAAAATACATACATCTTTGGACTGGAACAGCTTTGTCATGGCAAAGAAAGCCTCTGTTGCTTCCGTAGATCCAATAGACTCGCCCTGAAAACAAAAAAGAATGTTTGGTTAACAATATGTATATAGAAACAAATTATACACTAACTATTTGGTGTGTAACGTATGGTTATTTCAACACATAGACAAGCAAGTGAAAAGAAACCTTTTTTCACCACACAGGCTGTTCCTACAGAAAAGCAGGAAGGAAACTTTTATATATATATAGATACACTTTTGCATAGACAGGGCACAAGTTCAAAAAGGAAAAAAGACCCAGAGTCCATGAAGGGCTAAAAAAACACCACATGACTCCTTGCATCTACTAATCAATTACACACCACCTGGCACACCATAGCCACCCCTACTCCTCCAAAAACAAACCTCAAAACAACCCAAAAAACCAGTAAAAAACACTTTTTCAGACCAGCCCCCATTTAAAAAATAAATATATATAACTGACCATGTATACACATAGAATTGGTTATTTCCTGCATGGTGGAAAAACAACGTACTATTGATGTCTAAGTAAAGATGGATAGCGTTTGAATGTTTACATTATGACCATGTTTTGTTTTTTAATATACACCATTCCATTTTAATTTATACATGTATTCCCACCTGGTGGGCCACTGAACCACATGCACTTACCTGATTTATCAGATAGAGTAACTTGGTCAAGATGTGTCCACATTTTCGAGGATTGATTGGAGTCTCGTTAAAAGTTCTTGTCTGTTAAAAAAAAAATATATATTAACAGTTTTCTTCCATACATTCACTGATCAATTACATGTTCGGAAATGTGAATCTGCCAGCTACTAACATAAAGGTTATTTTTTTGTATTTCAGGTCAATCCTATCTACTATGTGAAAATTAATATTTAGTAAAAAATAAAAGAAAGAAAAAAAGCTTAAATCAGAATTTAACAAAAAGAAATCACACTTCTCTGTATTTATTTCCATGTGAACTATTTTAGGCTTTATATATTCAACACCTTATTACTCTGAACTATCATTAAAAATTAATTTTACCTCCTGCAGCACAGAACTTTTCTCCAAGTTACCAAAGGGATTGCCACCAACTGAAAAAATAAAAAATAATAATAATACATTGTATATATTATTATGAACAAAATACAGTGCAGAATGTCTACTAAAGCTTGTAAAGGTATTGCACAATCATATCAAGTTTCAAATAAAATATATTTTAGTATTTTATACCACCAGACGCAGTAAGTTTTTTTAAAAGAAAATAATTTTACATAATTCATTAGTATTTACACAATTTATATCCATTATTTCTCAGAGGTGATCGAAATGACTGGAGTGTGATTTCGCTGATCCTGTTTCTGTTTATATAGTAAACACTACTAAATAAGCAGACTGGCACAAAGGAGGGGTATTATAACAAATAATAAGTTTTCTGTCAGAAAGAGGCCTTTCCAAAGTTCCTACATCAATACATATACATATTTACAAATAGAAAAAGAGCATTACAGGAAGATTGCCATCTTTACAAAAGGAATTGTCTCCCCATACCAAATGATGTGACTGGCAGAATATGATAACTTGACCTGCAGGAGTTTACAAAGTTTGTTTTGTTTAATGACATCACTGGAGCACATTGAATAATTAATCATCGGTTATTGGATGTCAAACATTTGGTAATTCTGACTTGTGAGTCACCAGATGAAACCAGCTACATTTTCCCTAATGCTACAAGGAATCTTTTATATGCACTTTCCCACATATAGGAAAGCACACACCACAGCCTTTGTCCAGTTATGGTGCACTGGTTGGAAAGAGAAAAAAACAAACACAATCAGTTGAATGGAT
The DNA here is from genome assembly GCA_016106625.1 of Dracogyra subfuscus. Taxonomy (NCBI): domain Eukaryota; kingdom Metazoa; phylum Mollusca; class Gastropoda; order Neomphalida; family Peltospiridae; genus Dracogyra; species Dracogyra subfuscus. The sequence continues at coordinate 8,913 of JAECMU010193223.1, forward strand.
TCACTGAGATGATTCAATCCTGCGATGCAAGCACCTCAGCAACTGAGCAACATTCCGTCCCCGAGTTTACAAAAAGAACAACAATGAAGTTACTGGGGAAAAAAGAAGAGCAAGAAAAAACACCTAGTGGGATGATTAGGTAAAAAATGCCAGCTAACCAAAGAAAACCAAATGTGTAAAGATAAGGGAAACTTGTGTAATTGGGAAAAATTAATTGGTGTTTGTGACCAGTCAACTTTGACTCTATGCCAACTGAAATCAAATGTTTGTTGTCAAGAAATCATACTGACCATAGTCTTTGACCATCTCACATCCCATAACCAAAACACTTTGTTTTCACAAAGCCACTAGTTATCTAGCTGGCAGAAAGTTAAAGCAGGGCGGCTGCATGACACACACACCCTCTTCACCGCCCTTCAAAATGCTATATCCCACATTTTGCCACTCAGCATTTGGTACAAAAAAGTTGGTATGATTTAGGCTACAAGCTTTTACTCATCTTTTAGAAAGAAAGAAATGTTTTATTTAATGATGCACTCAACACATTTTATTTACGGTTATATGGCATCAGACATATGGTTATGGACCACAAAGATACTGAAAGATCACCTGTCGTTACCAATCAGTCTGTCGGTATATACAATTTTTAGTCATTTCTAATGTAACTTTCATTAAAAAAAAATATTGTAACAAACAAATAATACATTTCTTGAAATTGTACGTAAAAAAAACAACTAACAATATACAGTCTTGGTTTTGTTTTGGACGCCAGTACATAACCACTGCTAAAAAATTTCATGAGCAGACGACATGAAAGAAAAAGACGCTTAAAGGGGCATTCCCGAGTTTGTTGCATAATATAATATATTTCCGACTAATAAAATATTTCTACGATTAAACTTTCATATTAAATATATTTTCTTGTTGAGAATATTAATGTCTGAATATTCAATTTGTTTCTGGTCGTCTTAATATTTATAAGAAGCCCAAACTGGATTTTGTCTTTAAATAATTTTGTACGTACGAATATTTTTTTACAAAAAAGGAAATAAAATGAAAATTAACCTAGTACAAATATTAGAACGATCAGAAACATGTTTAATATAGAGCCACTAATATTCTAAACAAGAAAATATATTTAATATGCAAGTTTAATCATAGAAATATTTTATTAGTCGATTTAGTCGGATATCATGATGATAAACATCTTTAAATACTACAGTCACAGTAGGGACCGTACCGGAAGACTAGTGGCGCCCCAACTCGCCGCTAGTCGGTCGATTAGTTTTTC
>JAECMU010193298.1:0-11470 GCA_016106625.1 Dracogyra subfuscus
CCTTCTTTTGGAAAGTGTTTCTAGTCTTCAAAAGTCGGCTAATACACGGCAATATACGGTATGTGAAAGTTTGCAATGGGATGGATGAACAGTTTGTTTTGGACCAACCACCATCCCAAGTTCCTACATGTGAGGTTTGATGGTCGTGTATGCATCTGTATGCAAGATATGGTCTGGACAAGGCTTTACTATTATTTTCAGTAGATCGTAAAAAGTAGGTCACAGTGACCTAGTAATAGAATGCTATACACTGCCATCCAAAGTTGTTCCTACATTTGAGGGTTGATGGGCCTGTATACATCAGTATGCAAGATATAATCCGGACAAGGATTTACTGTTGTGCAAAAGACCGTGAAAAGTAGGTCACAGTGACCTAGTAATAGAATGCAACACACTACCATACCAAGTACCTTGGGTAGCTGTAAGACCACTACACCAACTTCTCTCTCACTAAACCCTGGCGACGATCCATTAACCCACTGCCCCGGACAAAGAACCCACATAGCTAACGTGTGTGACCAGGACAGCGTGCTTGAACCTCAATTGGATATAAGCAGGAAAATAAGAAGAAATCAATGAATCATGACTTACGTTGTTTACATCTTTTCTCCATCATGTCGGGAGTCTCGGTCTGTTCTATCCGTGCGACCTTGTAGCCTTTTTCGATGAGAACGTTGGCGTAACGGTCGTACGCGATCTCCGGAAACCCGCAGTGTGCGTGATCACCCTGGAACAAAGCAAATGAAAACAAACAGCCATGAGAGGAATGAATTAATGTTTTGGTGTCAGACCCATAAATATATAAGAAAGATTTTTTTTTAATTTAATAAATATATAAGAAAGAAATGTTTTATTTAACAATGCACCCAACACTTTTTATTTACTTTTATATGGCATCAGACATATGGTTAAGAACCACACACATTTTGAGAGGAAACCCGCTGTCGCCACTTCATGGTCTACTCTTTTTGATTAGCAGCAAAGGAGGATAGCACAAACCATGGCCTTTATTGAACCAGATCACTGGTTGGTGCAAGTGGTTTACACCTACCCATTGAGCCTTGCAGAGCACTCATTCAGGGTTTGGAGTCAGTATCTGGATTAAAAATCCCATGCCTCGACTGGGATCTGAACCCAGTACCTACCAGCCTGTAGACCGATGGCCTAACCATGACGCTACCTAGGCCAGTATATATTAATGAATGACAAATAAAGGATAATAAACCAGTTATTATCAAATTTCTGTCCCGAGTAAAATAAATTTTTGTTTGTTTGTTTTGTTTAAAGACACCACTAGAGCACATTGATTTATTAATCATCGGCTATAGGATATACAACATATGGTAATTTTTAGTCATAGAGGAAGCACTACATTTTTCCATTAGTAGCAAGGGATCTTTTATATGCATCATCCCACAGACAGGATAGCACATACCATGGCCTTTGATATACCAGTCGCAGTGCACTTCATGGGCTACTCTTTTTGATTAGCAGCAAAGGAGGATAGCACAAACCATGGCCTTTGTTGAATCAGTTATGGGTCACTGGTCGGTGCAAGTGGTTTACACCTACCCATTGAGCCTTGTGGAGCACTCACTCAGGGTTTGGAGTCGGTATCTGGATTAAAAATGCCATGCCTAGACTAACCATGACACTACCTAGGCCAGTATATATTAATGAATGACAAATAAAGGATAATAAACCAGTTATTATCAAATTTATGTCCCAAGTGAAATAATTTTGTGTTTGTTTTGTTTAAAGACACCACTAAAGCACATTGATTTATTAATCATCGGCTATTGGATATCAAACATATGGTAATTTTGAGTCATAGAGGAAACACTACATTTTTCCATTATTAGCAAGGGATATTTTATATTCGCCATCCAACAGACAGGATAGCACATACCACATCCTTTGATATACCAGTCACTGGCTGTGACAAGAAATAGACTAATGAGCCCACCGATGAGGCTTGATCCGAGACTGACCATGCATCAAGCGAGTGCTTTATCACTGGGTTACATCCTGCCCCGAAATAATTTGTATTTGTCATAGATCAATAATGGACATATAAGAGGATTTCTGACGAACATTATGTTATCAAATAGCATACTCATATACAAAATACTTTTTTAAAAAGAAAACTGTGAATGTTAATCTTATACTGCGATTTTTAAAAAATACATAGCATGTATATTGCTTTCTGTAAGGAAAGAAAGAAATGTTTTATTTAACGACGCACTCAACACATTTTATTTACGGTTATATGGCATCAGACATATGGTTAAGGACTACACAGATTTTGAGAGGTAACCCACTGTCGTCACTTCATGGGCTACTCTTTCTGATTAGCAGCAAGGGATCTTTTATATGCACCATCCCACAGACAGGATAGCACATACCACGGCCTTGATATACCAGTCGTGGTACACTGGCTGTGACGAGAAATAGCCCAATGGCCCACCGACGGGGATCGATCCCAGACCGACCGCGCATCGAGCGAGCGCTGTACCACTGAGCTACGTCCCGTCCTGCTTTCTGTAAGGAGAAACTATAAAATGATTGAACTTTACCTTCATGAAGATGAGGCCGAGTTCATTCACACAGATGACGGCATCCATGTGAAACAACTCGTAGAATTTACCCATCTGAAATACAAATACAGACCAGTTAGTAATAACAATGTGATACACATGTAAAACTAAAATCTACAATTGTCTTGAAAAAGCTAAAAACTGCAAATTATACTGAAATAATCTAATACTATAATCTAATTTATGCTGTATAAAATATTTTAAGAAAACCTATGTTGTATATGAATTAAAAAAAACCTTGTAATGGCTCAATCAAGCAAGCAATGACCAATCACTTTAAAATATTTGAAAGTAAAAAAAAATGTAGCCATTGTTTTGAGAAGTTTACCTTGAAGAACAAAATGACATCGAAATGCTTCGCTTTAAGTTCCCACCACTGTCTCATACCCTGAAAGCAAAAACAAGACAAACATGTTTACAGGTCAAAGACTCATTAACCTTTAGAACTAAGGAAGGAAATGTTTTATGTTTTAATTAACGACGCACTCAACATTTACAGTTAAATGGCATTGGACATATGGTTAAGGACCATACAGGTATTGAGGGAGGAAACCGGCAGTCGGCACTTCATGGGCTACTCTTTTCAATTAGCAGCAAGGGATCTTTTATATGCACCATCTCGCAGACAGGGTATTACATACCAAGGTTATTGATGTACCAGTCATGCATACCATTGGCGGGGATCAATCCCAGACCAACAGTAAATCAAGTGAGCACTTTACCACTGGTCTACGTTCCACCCCTATTTTATGAATGAATGGTGTATTATTTTGTATCTTTTGTCACCTATACAAGATATATAAAATATATAGTGTTTTCCCCCAACACTATATACTTTTCACTTTTCAAGCATTTTCACCAATTTCATGGCACTTTTTCAATGGAAATAAAAATAAATGTAACTGATATGCTTGCTTTAATAAATGGGTCGCAAAATATAACAGGCATATTTTATTAATTAATAATACATTTTCTGAGTGTTTTGTAAAGTCAATTTTAGAATTTTTGTTTTTTGTTTTTTTGTTTTTGTTTATTTAACGACGCACTCAACACATTAAATTACGGTTATATCGGCGTCGGACATATGGTTATGTCGAGAAAAAACCCCAGTGGTCAGCTGACGGGGATCGATCCTAGACCAACCGCGCATCAGGCGGGCACTGTACCACTGGGCCATGCTGCCCGCTCAATTTTAGAATTAACTATGAAACCAGGCTGCTCTGAGATTAAACAAGACAAATGAGGGATGGTGCCGCACAATGCAAAACAAGTTGGAGAAAACACTATAATCAGGGCGGACTCTGGGTTAACACAAAGTTTCACCAAATGATCTACTAAACTTAAAAAAATGGCAGAAAACCAGTTATTTTCTAATAAAATGTAGTAAAATTATTTCGCCAACTTAAAATAAACTTCGCCAATTGTTTCTGAAATTCGCAATTGCTGAATTTGGGGACTGCCAGAGCTAGCTCTGATTAAGGCAATATAGCGTTAGACCAAGAGGGATGGTGCCGCACCATGCTAAAACAAGCTGGTGATAACACTATTATAATGACAAACGTTAAAACCAACTTACTGGCGTCTGCTTCAGGAGGAAGCCGTCTGGTATGTAAAGAGTCTTCTGCCGCTAATAAAGCTGGTCTGACCCACAGCACTAACAAACGACCGCCGGTAGTAGGGGTGCATAGTAGGTGGTTACAAGTGCCTCTTTACAATGCCAGAAGTAACTACTGAACACTCCCCGAAGTGGTCAGACTCAGCCCACAGCTAAAAGCTGATGGGGAATGGCAGGTGTGTGACACAAACAGCCACAAGAGACAAGCACCTGTTGCGATTGGAGAAACAAGGACTGGGATGTGGAGGTGGAAAGCGAAAGAAGTTGAAAGATAGGGGGAGTTACCAGATTGGGAAGAAATGAGATGGAATTCAAAGGAGAAAAAGGAAAGGGGGCAGTGGGAAAAAAACAAACAAACAAACAAACAAACAAACAAACAAACAAAAAACCCCAACTTACTGGTGTCTGCTTCAGGAGAAAACCGTCTGGTATGTAAAGAGTCTTCGGGTCGTAATCCTCGTCACTCTTCCTGTGACCGTCAATATCCCTGAAATAACACACAAACGTGTAAACTGTACGAATAACTGACCACGGTTAACATTTTCAACAGCAATTGATTGTGGCAGGGATTTCTTCTGGCATTCTGTAGGTCTGAACACTTAAAGAACACACAAATTCAAAGACTTTCAACAACTTTTACAGGTCTAACATTTTCAACGACTTTTACAGGTCTAACATTTTTTAACGACTTTTACAGGTCTAACATTTTCAACGACTTTTACATTTTCAATGACTTTTACAGGTCTAACATTTTTAAAGACTTTTAATCAACGGTTAATGACAATAGAATGCAATTAAAAAAATACAAAATCAGTGCATTTACATCGCTGTCAATGGTTTCTTTTACATGCATCATGACAGATTAAACCTTGTAACTGGAAAATATCAAGTGCAAAGCAGCTGTAAAAGATAGCATCATTGCTTTGACTATGATTTGTGAGTATTACAATTCAAAGACTTTCAAAAGACACAAATATTTTTTTCAACTTTAAATATTTTCAAGGAATTTAAAGACTGCTACGAACCCTTCCCAAAAGAAAGTTACACTAAAATTCCAAATCTCTGTAATACAAATTTCCAACATATATGTGATACGCTTTTCTAAGGATTTATCGCAGATTGCAGAGAAACTGGCGTAGTGTTTATGGTGGTTTGGAATAAAAAGTTTTTATGATTGGGTGTGTATAGTGGTGTTTATCGTTTAACTCTTCATTTATATACGTTATTAAGATGCAATACACTGATTGAAATCAGAATCGTGTGTTTTCTGGTTAGAGTAAATAGATTTGTGGTTTTACTGTCGTAAAATTTGACATTTTAGTTGCTCAAAATTTGTGACAGTAAAACTCCTGCTTTACATGAGCAAACATTGCAATACCACGTGTTAACCTTCTGACTACTGCAGGTGAGATATCTCGCCCGACGTCACACCAGTTGAGATACTGTACACTGCATTTCCCCAATTCATATTTCCCTTTTATTTTGATTTGTTTAACTATAAATACCTTGGTTTTTGGCAAGTATTTTTGGTTGACAACAATGGCGGCATGTCATGGTTATTTTCAGGGATTGATAGCTGATTGTGACAGCTAATTTGATAATAAATTTGATAGTTTTTCCAACAACGAAAATCACCAAATATTGCAATATGAACCGTAATTCGGGTTTAAAAAAATATTCTGGTCCGAAAACAATTGTATCGAGAATAATGGACATAAATATTGGACAGCTAGCCACAAATGCCCTAAGTAAACACAACCTTTTTGATTTTTTGGCCCAATTTTAATCACCATTAGCTGATCTAAAAATAATAAAAATTAAACAAAACCCATGAAAATAATACTTATTTATTTATTCATTTATTTCATGTATTTATAAAACATTTAAGTGAATATATGTGAGTAAAAATTATAAACTTGTACCCACTCAACGTGGTTTTTGTTAAAAATTAATCCAGTAGTCTAAAGGTTAGGTAAAATCAAGTTACTTGATTCTGTTTGGTTGAATGAACTCCAGCTTCAGATGGGGAAAATCTCGACTTCCAGATTCTTGTGATGGTTCACTTACACTCGGCTAAAACACACAAACAAAATACAAAAACAGAATCATCAGTCATGAAATTACACACACAAGAAACAAGGTGTTCGTCCACAGATGTCACCATTTTCTTCAATTTACAAGGGAGTACATTTTTTATTACACCCCTCACTTCCTAAAAGTGGATATAAAAATTATTATTTTCGACAGGAAACTTTATTATCAATACGACAATTAGTTTCTAAAGCATACTTTGGCAGCAACCACAATATGTTTTTGTTTTGTTTTCTTTAACGACGCACTCAACACATTATAAGTACGGTTATATTGGCGTCGGACATATGGTTATGTCGAGAAAAAAAACCCAGTGGTTAGCTGACGGAGATCGATTCTAGACCGACCGCGCATCAGGCGGGCACTGTACCACTGAGCTATGCTGCCCACTGCAACCACAATAAGACAAGCTCTACCAATGATGTTATTCTACCAGATATATGAAAAGGTTAACAACTTAAATATTTAATAAAATATATATAAGACAAAAATTTATTTAAAATTTAAAAAAAAACATTTAATAAAATATCACAACTAAAACTTAACAACAACACAATAAGAATAGCATGGACTTGACTGATTTTCTTCCGATGATTTCATATTTATTGCTGTACAAAACAAATGCTTAAGTATGGGCCCTGAAATATCTTCTGTTCATTACATTTCCATCACCAAAAACCCTTCCCCTTCCAAATCATTTGTAAAAACCCCACAGCAATAGATAACATACAAAAGAAAGAAAGAAATGTTTTACTTAACGATGCACTCAACACATTTTATTTACGGTTATATGGCATCAGACATATTGTTAAGGAAACCTGCTGTCACCATAACATGGGCTACTCTTTCTGATTAACAGCAAGGGATCTTTTATTTGCACTTCCCACAGACAAGATAGCACAAACCAAGGCCTTTGTTGAACCAGATATGGATCACTGGTCAGTGCAAGTGGTTTACACCTACCCATTGAGCCTTGCGGAGCACTCACTCAGGGTTTAGAGTTGATATCTGGATTAAAAATCCCATGCCTTGACTGGGATCCGAACCCAGTACCTACCAGCCTGTAGACTGATGGCTAACCACGACGCCACCGAGGCAGGTAGATAACACACAAGGAAAAGACCTAAAAAAATACTTGAAATAATTAAGCACAACTTACCGACTCGTTTGCCGAGAACAAGGACAGTTTTGACTTAGTCTTGTCACTAACAGCGAGTGTGAACGGATTTTTTTGTCCGCTGGACGTGACAGAATTATTCAACGGACTCCTGACATCATTCTTCTTTGATGAAGACATTTTGCTGGTCGGTCGTTTCCGCTTTAAATTCTAAAAAAGAAAAATGATTTAGTCTAATATAAGAACATTCATAGAACTACTTCCAATATGGAAATAAAAAAAATTAAATTAAAAATCAGTAATCTAAACCACAAATGTGCTGAATCAAACCTTGACGGGTTCGAACAATTCGACTACCTTTGATTTGTCATCGTCCTATACATGGAATTTGTGGAATTCAAATCTCACCTACAATAAACCTTTTCAGTGGACTGTAATGGTCATCCATAGATCCAACTATAAACCACGTTTCATTGATCTAGGACTTACACTGTACAGTAAATGAGAAATGGATCTAAATGAGAAGTTAGATGCCATCGTCACCACCATTGCTCTTATCAAATCATAAAAAGGTGATATATATATGTAGGTATTAATTTTTCTATCACCTTTTTATAATTTGGTAAGAGCAAGCCAAAAATATAGTGGGCACCCACACCTTTGTATAATATTAAAAAAATGGATTTAACCTTCCGAGTACTGCAGGTGAGATACCTCGCCTGACGTCACGACAGCGGACATACTGTGCATTTCCCAATTCATATTTCCCGCCGTTTATCAAAGGGTATTACCGGAAACGGAAATATAATTAAAGAAAAAAGATTTCCAGTCAAAAATGGTGGATTTTATTTTGATTTTTTCAACTTAAAATACCTTGAAATTTGGAGTTCTAAAAGTGGTTTTTGGCAAGTATTTTCGCTTGACAACAATGGCGACACGTCGCGGTCATTTTCAGGGATCGATAGCTGATTGTGACAGCTAATTTGATAATAAATTTGATAATTTTTCCCAACAACTAAAATCACCAAATATTGCAATATGAATCGTAGTTCAGGTTTTAAAAATAATTCTGCTCAGAAAACAATTGGTATCGGGAATAATGGACATAAATACTGGACAGCTGGCAACAAATGTCCGTAAAGTAAACGCAACTTTTTCTCTTTTTTTGCCTAATTTTAATCGTCATTAGCTGATCTAAAAATAATAAAAATTAAACAAAATTCACAAAAATAATACTTACCGATGTATATATGAACTTTATTTAATGTATTTATAAAACATTTCAGTGAATATATGTGAGTAAAAATTATAAACTTGTACCCACTCAACATGGTTTTTGTTAAAAATTAATCCAGTAGTCTAAAGGTTAAAATATCATAGATGTTTGTATATGTACTTAAAGATTGCCTGCTATTTCTATTACATTCATTAAGGTATGAAGAAACCCTGTGTGAATCAATGAAACTGTTCTCACAAGTTTGCTGATGATTTTTTCGTTCATACCCAGATGAATGTAAAAAAAAATAACAGACAATAATTATAATTAAATTTGAATTAAACTTGCTAATAATAACATTAAAAGTGCATATTTTATTTTGAGGTTTTTTGGGGCTAAAACAATAACACTAAGTAAAACAAATTACAATATAAAATGATGTCATCAGGTATGGCGTTCCTTGACAACGTAATTTTTGGTGCATCTGACTTTTGGTAGAGAAGTGAACATCACAAGTCTTGTGATTGGTGATAAATGGGAGTGTGTTTGTTGTAACAAAAAATAATAGATTCATTTGGGCAAAACATTTATCCAATTTTATTTTATCTGGTACCACTGTGTCAAGTAGCATTGTGCTTGAAACATGTATGGGATACCTGTAAAAAAAAAAAAAAAAAGTACTCGAATTTAGTGCGGATCTAGGGTAGTCATATACATTACCCGTTATCTCAGAAATGAGCAGACTGACCCCCAATATGTTTCTGATTCACTTAAAGGGTAAGGGGTGATAGTATTTATATCCATGGCACTTATGTCGATTGATACACTGCAGGTAGGAGTTTTAGACAAATATGTTACTACTGTCGTCTATGGGATTTGATTGGGTAGTATACACCCTACAGAAAGTATAAAAAAATCATCAATGATCAAAGGCGAATCAAACCTTGACAGGAGAATCGGGTTCAAGTGATTCGTTTGCATCTGATTCTTCATCTTCCTCTACACCACTACTAACATCACTGTCATCATCATCACCGTCGGACTTCCCTGGTTTGAATTCATCACCTGTTGTATTAAAATTGAGAAAACTTGAAGGGTGGGTGGGAATGCACTTGTTTGAGAACAGGTAATGTTAAAAAAGTCATGTTTAATGACGCACCAGCATGAAAAATATATTGGCTGGGGGGCGTCAAACCATGTTAAATCAACACACAGATATACAAATAACAGGGAGGTGGTGTCCTTTAGAATATAAGAGCTGAAATTATCTTTAAAAAAAGATAGAAAATTATAACATAGAAGTTGTATAAAGATGGGAGGGTGGGACATAGCCCAGTGGATTGGTGTCAGTCGACCAGCCTCGGTGGCGTCGTGGTTAGGCCATCGGTTAACAGGCTGGTAGGTACTGGGTTCGGATCCCAGTCGAGGCATGGGATTTTATCACCTACTGAATTAAAATTGAGAAAACTTGAGGTGGAGGTGCAGTTGTTTGAGGACAGATAATGTTGAAAATAAAACCCCGACTGAATGAATGTTTTTAACGACACACCAGCACAAAAAAGACATCGGCTATTGGGTGTCAAAACCTGTTGAATCAATGCAGATATACAAAATAACAGAGCGGGCAGCATAGCCCAGTGGTACAGTGCCCGCCTGATGCGTGGTCGGTCTAGGATCGATCCCCGTCAGCTAACCACTGGGTTTTTTCTCGACATAGCCATATGTCCAACGCCGATATAACCGTAATTGTAATGTGTTGAATGTGTCGTTAAACAAAACAAAAACAAAATAACAGGGAGGTCATGCTCTTTTTAAAAATAAAAAGCTGAAATGATCTTCAACAAAATTTAAATTATACAGAAATTTTATAAAGCATTTTGTTTAAGGACACCACTGGAACATATTGATTAAATAGTCATCAGCTATTGGATGTCCAAACATTTGGTAATTCTGACTTGTATGGACCTGGCAAGAAAATAATAAAAGTTTGTTTTGTTTAACGACACCACTAGAGCACATCGATTAATTAATCATCGGCTCTTGGACGTTAAACATTTGGTAATTCTGATTCGAATGAACCTGGCAAAACACCAATCCAATCCTTACCGGATTCTTCGTCACTGCTTGCCGATATAATCCTGACTCGCTTTGCTTGATTCTTCGATGCTCTGCGTGGTTGTAGTTTTTTTACTTTCTTCGGAGATGCCTTCGAATTTTTCTGTGAAGTATTAAAAAATATGTGTCAAACAAATATGTCATCAAAAAAATAAAATAAAATACAAAATACAATATATAAGAAGCATTCTGAGAGTACTGCTAACATAATACATGTCCCCATCAAGTCCAACACATTCTTGTATCTCAAGGGCCATAACTCTGAAAAACACAGGTAGATTTCCATTAAAGTCAAACTTGATCTATAACAGTACATGATAAAGCTATACACAAAATTTCAACTCAATATCTTGAGGCGTTACGCAAAAACAGCGGGCATCATAGCCCTATGGTACAGTGCCCGCCTGATGTGCGGTCGGTCTAGGATCGATCTCCGTCAGCTACCACTGGGGTTTTTTCTCGACATAACCATATGTCCGACGACGATATAACGGTAATTATAATGTGTCGTCGTTAAAAAAAAAGAAGAAGGAAAAAAAGGAAAAGGTACGCAAAAACAATTGTGTTGTAGCTCCAAAGTTCAAGGGCCATAACTCTGTTAACAAATGGGTAATCGAGGTAGTACGAAAAAAAGTCTGGAATTGGTCGCCGGAAAACAGGCTGGTAGGTACTGGGTTCGCAGCCCAGTACCGGTACCGGCTCCCACCCAGAGCGAGTTT
>JAECMU010193309.1:1925-13747 GCA_016106625.1 Dracogyra subfuscus
GTTCACCATCCCACATACGAACCCCTGCGCGTGCTGTAACCTCACCGTGGTACAGGGGTGTAACATTCTCTTTGAGAATGGCCAATACAGCACAAATTAAAGTTTTGAGTAAAATTCTGTATCGTTAACACTTCTGTGATATTTGTCTTTGTATTTTGCACAGTTCTCTACACTGTTTTTGTTTCCACCTTGAATTTTTATATTGCTGTTGATCATCACTTTATTTATTTGCATTAACATAGTTTGACACCCAATAGCCGATGTATTTTTCGTGCTGGGGTGTCGTTAAACATTCATTCATTCATTCCCACATACGAACATTTGTATACACTCAACTTGGCAACAAGAGGCATCTTATAGATGGGAACAACATCATTAAGGATGCAGGGAAGACACCAACTAGCACTTCCAATTGGCTATGATACCAACAGTGCTTTTATGCAGAATGGAAAGCTGGAGGTTTCGAATATTCTCAAGCAACACCAAGACTTCCTTGAAATATTGTTACCTCATGGAAGTTTACAAAAATTGATGTTCATATATTTAAGAAGCAGATAATTTCATATACCTTCTGTATGGGAGTGCAGGTGCGAATAACATACAAAAATGACTTGAGAAATATCTCCAAATGTGTTTTGCCAAATCAAGGATGACAATATTGAACTACAGTAGAGTATAAATCAGCCTTCTCCACTCTACATGTTATGTATGTATTCACTGAAAATGCTCTGAGAATTTAATGCACATAAAGAGAACAAATTGCCAAGTTTTCATTTGGTATCAGTCATACCAGGCAGTCCAGGCTATTCCCCAACCAAATTGTCATATGGCTGAGCAATTTTAGAAGGAACACTAGAGATGAAATAGTGATATTATACCATGATAGCTGATGGACGAACCAGGCAGAGTCTGGAGAAGGAGAATACCAGACATTGTGAATATGACAAACATATTTTAATTGCATGAAAATGCAAAGGAATATGAAGGGAAGTCAAAACTTTCCTAGACAATATTTGATGTAGAAACTAATATACACCTGAGCATAAGTTAAGCACAATGTAAATATAAAGGCAAATATAAAAATATTACAAGCACAGATTAGTATAAGATGAACTTCTGTGAGATAGATGACTTGTACATGTAAAGCAAAAGAAATTACGGTAGGTACACACAACTGATGCTTTAAATTTTAACACTGGTGTTTAGTAAAGAGGGACACATTCATAATATTGATGCACATAAACATATACTGAACAAAATTAATTAAGGGCTAGTAAACTTTCTTATAATATAATTCTTTGTTACTGTCATATTATTTTAGCATGTTTTGGTCATATATATGGCTTCTATACATTGATTTAGTAAATGTTTACTGGTTATACACGCAAAAAAACACTGGGTATTTCACATACTTATGAAAAATACTGAAATAAGCATTAGGCAAGCATTTGTTACACATTTGTTCAGAATGTTTTTTTGTCATTGTGTTCCCTCAAAATTGTTATTTAAGTCATTAAGTTTAAGAACATGCCACAATGCTGACAACTTTCAATGGAAGAAGTTGTATTTTCCCTTCATATTTAAAGGAAAATGCTAAAATATCTATTGGACCTTAATTAATTTTGTTCAGTATAGTATAGGCAGATATACTGAACCATATTTGAATAATGTTTCCTCAATATATTAAATATATGTGTAAATATAGAAAATATTCCTTTCAGCGTTGTTTATCTTTTGCCGATGAGTATATCATTATTCATAGCACTTATTGCATTGTTATTTCGTTTGTTACTATTAACATCTAATATAGGATGAATATAATTAATTTTGGCCTTATTTATATCTGTTAAAAATGTATATGGATGACAACTTTTATCACTACATTTAATTTTTCAATATAGCGTTTTTGAGACACAAAATGTGCAGTGTACCCCGATTCAAATGGCAATATTTTTTTAATTCCCCAACATTTTTGCTGCAGACAAGCAGATATTAAATTCATATATAATGAGGTATCTAAAAATACTTGTCTCCAAAAATCATTAGTGGGTCGTGGGGGTGGCGGGAGGGTTTCGGTATCTAGCCCATGGACTATTGTTATCTGCTCTGAAAAAGACAGAATAAATATTTTGAAATAGAAAAAAGAAGTCTGTGTGGTGGTTTTCAATGTCTAGTAGATCTGCGAACAGGAACTGGACGGTTGACAGTCTCTGGAGCGGCCTGCTGCACAGGATTGAGCACAATGTGTTGACTGCGTCGCTCAGGGTTGAGCACAGTGGGTTGACAGTGCTGCACAGAGTCGAGCATTGTGCTGTTTGTTTATTAGTGGTATCCACAAATTCAGAATTAACACCAGAATACAGTTTCATTTGTATAACGGTGTTTCAAATTGTCATTGTCTACGAATAATCTGATCTTCAAAGGTCGTCTTTATGGCGAATACCGAATTGGTTTGACTTATAATTGTATTTAGAATCCTGCGAGAACCTCTACCAAAAGTTGTTGAAAATACTCTGTCACCAACAGAAAACGTTTTCTTCTTACATTGTGTATCATGGTCAACTTTTAGTTTTGCTTGAACCTTTTTAATGTTTGCAGTCTCATCAGGGTGAAGGAGGTCAAGATGAGTTCTCAACTTCCTCCCTATTAAACGTTCTGAAGGCGACTTGCTGATCATCGAGTGTGGCATAACTCAATATCTGAACAAAAAGCGAAACAGTTTTGATTCTATTGATTGCCTTTGGATATTTTTTCATTGCTAGTCCGTTGGATCCTGGGTGGTAGGAAGCAGTCTTTATATGTTCGATGCTGTTTCGAGCCATGAATGCTTCAAATTCGCAGCTTGTAAATGAAGTTCCATTGTCTGATACAACTTTGGTAGGCAAGACATGCGTGACAAATGTCATTTCGAATTTCTCGATTGTTGCTTGCGAAGTTGCTGTCATCACATGTACATCCATCCATCTTGAGAAAGCATCAGTCATACACAGAAACATTTTATTAATGAAAGGACCAGCATAGTCAATGTGGATGCATTTCTGTGGACCTAGTGGATCCTCCCAGGTGTGCATTTCCTCAGCTCGTGTGCTTTGCACATTTATTTGTCACGAATTACATTTGCAAACTGTCATTTCTATTTCAGAGTCAATGTTTGTTTTAACTAGATGCAATGGTATTCGCTTGCACGTTCCAGGGTGAAAATAATGTAACATTGTGAGGACACGTGAACGATCATGGGGGGGGGGGGTGGAGTACAGCTACTCTTGATTCCCATGGTACAATTCCACAACGAGTGCTAAGCTCATTTCTTTGAACATGATAGGGCTTCAATGCTGGTTCGTCTGAATTAGTCCAACCATTGGTAATGAATCTTTTCACTCTTGAAAAAACAGGATCAGCTTGAGTCAGTTTATTGATTTCCTCAGCTGTCACTGGAGAAGAATCAAGAAATTAATTTAAAAAAAACAAACATGTTTTCTGCAAGGACAGGCACAGATTCAGGTTTCATAGCTTGAGGATGTCTGTTTGTGGCGTCAGCACGCCCAGTGTCGTTTCCTGGAGTATACCCGAATGTATAGTTGTAGACAGAAATAGTTAATTCCCATCTCTGTATACGAGTTGAACCCATTGTTGGAATTCCTTTAGATTCCCCAAACAGTGTTTGTAGTGGCTTATGGTCATTCGGAATGCAAAATGTTTCACCAAACAAATACGAGTTGAACTTTGTAAGGCCAAACTCTACGGAGAGTGCTTGTGTTGCAGTTTGTGAATACTTTTTCTCGGCAGAGTTCATGGTTCTAGAGGCGAAAGCTACAGGTTTCTCTGTTCCACCAGGCATTTTATGTGACAGTACAGGTCCAGTGCCATACTGTGAAGCGTCACAAGCCAGAATTAATTCTTTATTGACATAATGCACCAACACTTTGCAAGACTGAAGCAGGTGGTTTTTTGTTTTTTACTTGCTTACTTGCCCATTGCCATTTTACATCTTTTCTCAGCAAGATATGTAAGGGAGCCAAAACAGTGGAAAGGTTAGGGAGGAATTTTCGATAATAATACCCAGGTATGACTTGAGTTCAGTGACATTGGCAGGTGAAGGAGATTTTGTAATAGCTTTGACTTTGTTTTGAATTGGATGCAGTCCTCCTGCGTGTTTATTTATTTATTTTTTACCCAGGTACACTACCTCTTTGTCTTGAAAAATAACACTTATCCTGTCTAACACAAATACCTGTATCAAAAAGTCTCTTGAGAACAGTTTCAACATTTTAAACATGATGAGCATCATCTTCACCAGAGATCAGAATGTCACCCTGATATCCACGCCATTGGAATCCCTTAAGGTGATATACATACATCTTCGAAAGATTGCTGGACATGCAGAAATTCCAATTCTATTTGTAGCAAAATAGACCACAATGAGTATTGATGGTTGTCAACTGCTTTGCACGGTCAGTCTAGGATCGATCCCCATCGGCGGGTATATAAAAGACCATGGCATGTGATATCCTATCTGTGGGATGATACATATAAACGATTCAGTCTAAAAAAAACAAAAGCACCCAATGTAGTGGGTTTCCAAGGCACGTGTGCAGGGATTTCAGCGGGGTTAGGGTTATAGACTGTTTTGAGGGAACTTTATACAGGCCATGAAAATACATTTCATTTTTTTTTAAGCTTTGACAAGTAAGGGGTTTTGACTTCCAATATCCTCCCCCTGCACATGCAACTGATTCCTCTCTAAGATTATATGTCAAAATTACCAAATGTTAAACATCCAACAGCAGATGGAAGGAAGGATACGATTTGTTTTAACAAAACACTCAAGACATTTTACTTACGGTTGTATGGCGCCGGATGATTATTAAATTAATATGCTCTAACTTTGATGTCCCCCCCTAACCTTTCCAAACGAAAGAATATTTATTTGAATTTGTCGATTTTAAAACGTAAAATTAAGAAGTGAAAACATTCATTGTCTACTTTAGTATACTGTAAACCGTGGAGAAAAAAATGTGCGTATAAATTTCGCGCTCGCGTCCAACATTATGTCGCAAAATTAATACGCACACACTATTTTCCAGTTTGAAGTGTGCTTAAAATGATGTCTCGATTTTCTAGTAAACCATAAAGGAAAACAGGCTCAGCCTATACACGAGCTCTCCTTGATGGCGACTAATCGTTAATTTGTGTTATGTAACTTCAATCGATGGCGACTATTCGTTTATTGTTTTATCTACCAAAGGGTGTTACCAGTTAACAACTGAAGCTGTGAGTTGTGATTATAATACAGGTGAGGTGGGTAGGGCCTAATCCCCTCTACAGGCCATCGGATTTCACGGTAACGATCGTTACCGGTAGGGTGTCGGTAGCGTGTCAGCAAAACCACAGAACCGAAATATCATTTCCCATGATTATTATGGCAATTAATTTTTTTATATATATATATTATACAAATAATGTTTCTCATATACCGTATATTGCCGTGTATTAGCCGACTTTTGAAGACTAGAAATACTTTCCAAAAGAAGGGAGTCAGCTTATACACGGAGGCAACAAACCCATAAAATTCCGATTGAAAACACTCGACCCCAACTTACAAATTTTGATCAGGCCCTTTCAGCCTTTCACAGCTTATGTAACAATAATTTGTACACAGTATACATAAAACACCCCACCATGCAGTATTATGTTGTTGTTTTTTGGTCTATAATGCATTACTAGTTTGATGAATAATAATAAAATTTACTTGTTTTATTATCATTTCAATGGTAAAAACGTGTTTCGCCATCTTTGTTTGACACCTCTATCTATATCATTTTGTAAGCTCTTATTTGATTGGATCACACAATTTTGTGTACCATAAACAACAGCCATGGACCACAGAATCGTTTCTTTCTGAGTGGGGGGAAAACAGGGATTAAACATGCCTTAATGAGTTTATTATTTGCTGTCCAGTAAATAATTAAATTACTTACATGCAGTGATATGTTGTTGTTACAGCTTGAATTGTTTACATTATTGTTATGATTTATCGGTGCTAAATTAGTTTTGCACGGCATGGAAGACGTTAGCATTACTATTAGTATAGCGATTACGCATCTGTAATAATTAAAGGAGAAGAAAATATTGCATTATAGTATAAGAAATGGG
Organism: Dracogyra subfuscus; assembly: GCA_016106625.1. Taxonomy (NCBI): domain Eukaryota; kingdom Metazoa; phylum Mollusca; class Gastropoda; order Neomphalida; family Peltospiridae; genus Dracogyra; species Dracogyra subfuscus. The sequence continues at coordinate 8,079 of JAECMU010193309.1, forward strand.
TTCCCATAACTTGTTTTCATGGAACCTAAAAACAGGTTCCGATGGGTTCCCATGATCTCAGGACACGGAACCCAAAAAGTGTTTCCCATGAAATTTGAAATCCTATGGCTTGCTCTATAGACTGTATACCAGGCACAATTGCTTTGATGTAAGATAACAGAATATTGATTTACAGACAGTAACGTTATAACAATTACAGTGAGCTGTCTTTATCCACTTCTTTTTTTTAGCTGTCAACGGTCGTTCTTGAAATTTACACATCACGAACATGCGCTAAGGTATACATTTCCCCCCCCCCCCCCAAAAAAAAAAAAAAAACCCACGTCACAATATTAATACGGTTTACAGTATTTTATTAAAAATATATATATACGATTAATGTGTTATTAGTATACAAACTAAACTTTGAAAGTTCAACTAACAGCTTATACAATTTTAATTCTGAAACTGGAAAGTACAATTGTCCATAATACGTTGTCAAGATCCAACTGGTTTTAATGAAAGACTCTTCTAGTATCGTATCCTCAACTGAACGTTCTTTGTACAGTGCAATATTTCTCTTTTAATTTTTTGAAATGAGCCCTACAATTTGAAATCGGCAAATGCACTTGTTAACTAAAACTGACAACAGGCTGTCGTTTGTAGTTTACCGAACTATGGCGGCACTGACGACGAATCGAGCGTATACTTTTGACGATATCAGTTCATAGCGAACACATACAAATTTTTTTTAAAGTGTATTTGAGCTTGTATTTGATATTTGTACATGATGTTATAATATGGTAACCAGAGAATGTAACTAAATTTTAGAATGAAAGTCAGTATCACAGAAAAATTGAAATTCAAGTTCCAGATGGAATTGGAAAATAAAAGCTGCTTGTGAAACATATTATTCAAATTATTTAATATTGTGCATTTTACATACTATTTGTTTTGATGAAAGGTTCTGTTTAAAGCTGGAATTACTCATGTATTTTTATGTTTGATTGTTTTGTGCAAGATTGTTGTGTGCAACAACACTATCTTTGTTTATGAATGGATTTGTTTGTACAGTTTTCACAGGGAACTTGTCTAAGTACAAGTATCATGCCCCCAACAGAACCCTGTGGTACAACAATGCTGCGACTCGCAAAAATTGGGCACTGCATGGAATTGTCAAACAATCATCAACATTCAGCCAAGCCTCAACATTCAACCAAAAATACGATCCAGAGCTGGCGGTGAATGGCTATAGAACTAATTCTTTGAATCTTGGAAGATGGTCAGCAACTAAATCTTCCAGGAACCCATGGTGGTATGTGAAACTTCAACAGAAACTACGTATTGAAGAAGTGTTCATTGTCTACCGTTGCTGTGGTATGTTGTGTAATAGTTGTTGCTTTTGTTAGCTATTTTAGTTCTCTTATATGTGTCAGTAACCACTGTGAAAACAAGATCATAGCTACAAAAGGGGGCAGCGGGGTCATTTGTCCTCTGGAACAATATGAAAAGGAGACCTTTTTAGTTGACCACCAAAGTTTTATTCTATACAAAATACATCGGCTATTGGGTGTCAAACTACTGTATGGTAACTCAAAATATGAAGTGATGATCAACATCAATATGTAAATTGAAGAGTAAAATAAAAACAGTTTAAAGAACTGAGCAAAATACAAATATCACAAATATATCAAATTAAAATTTATAGTAAAAGTAAGTATCAGTAAAAATTGTAAAACAAATTCTGGATGAAATCGAAATGATTCCATCACATTTCATTGTCCAAATACTAGTATATCTTTTCGAGTTTCTGTCAGATGCTTACACTCCACCAAAATGTGGCACATCGTCAGAAGTAACTGATAGTGTTCACATTGAGGTGGATGATCTTCAAGATAAATGAATGGGTCATGTAAGTATGACCGATGAGAGCACGACGCAAGACAATTGCATCCTTTCTGCACTGCCTATAGGAGGTCAGCCACTCTCCCAAGACTGGTTTGATAGCATGAAGCTTGTTCGCAACTGCACCTTCCCAATCATTTCGAAATGGAGCAAATCCAAAGCTGCCTTGGCACCAGAATCTGCCTTGTCTGGGCACCCAACAAAATACAATATACGTATTGGCAATGGATAAAAAGACACACTTTCATAACACCATCCCAATTAAGGAATGATCCAACTTCATATTGTGTATAGTTTGGAGGCACCACACCACCATTTGTCGTGTCGTTACTAGCTGTAGCAGCTTCATATAGTCCGGTTTAGGAAATAGGTCCTCATTAGAAAAATAACAATAAATAGAAATATTTAGTTTTCAAAGTTTTCTTTGATGATTACAGGTAGATTGACCTTTGTACTAATTAGATGACCCAGTATTTGTACATTATTTGGTATTGTCATTACTAAGGAAAAGCATTTTTAAGGGTGCTGTGCGGTCAGATGGATATGGGTGCATAATAGCAAAATGAGACGGGGCCCTGACATTTGGATGGATAAATAAAACATTTTGTGGTCAACCCCTATTGATTTTTTGCGTGCCAGTCGACAAGTGACTGTAGGTTCAAAAATTGGTAGTCACTTAATCCTTGCGATATCAGTCTATTTTTGACACAATTTAATACGAGGCAATATTAGCATGGAGATGCATTGGAAAATAAATGGTGGTGCGCAACCTGGAGACACGAAAATTAGTCTGTAAAAAAATAATCAATTTGGAAACACTAGAATACTTAATTTCTTTTCCAGGCTTTAATGACTGCCCAAACTTCAGCACTAAAGATCGATGCTGAGTTGGGCAGTATCATGGAGAGTATTGTGTCAGATGGAAAAACTGTAGCACAAGGCACCTAATTCCCATCCAGTGATATGTCTATGCACAGAAAAGTAATCACAGTACCTGTTTTGAATTTCCATGAAACATTGTTTATATACAACAGCATCGGTACGATTCTTCAGATGCGCAAAATCAAATACAATTTTAGGTGGTGAAATACACTAACGTGGTAAAACAAAATATGAAGGAATTTCCAAAGTGTCTGATAAATCAGTGTTGGAAAGCGACAAAAACGCTGAATGCGAATACCAATGTGCATACTGCAGAGAAAGCTTTGCACGCCAAGCACCGAAACAAGGTTCATGTGCATCAATGTACCAGCTTTCTACAGGAGATACTCTAAATGCATCAAGACAAAGTTTAAGTCCCTGGTTGTGTATAGGATCTAGTATCTGCAAGTAAGACTTGCGTGCAGACGCATACAAAATGCATCCATAGTCAAGTTTTGACCTCATGAGATATCGGTACAGAAGAGAAGCATAACCTTATGATCTGCTCCTAACACGTTTGGTGGTGAAATACACTACGGTGGTAAAACAATATGAAGGAATTTCCAAAGCGTGTGATAAATCAATGTTGGAAAGCGACAAAAAAATTTGAATGCAAATACGAAATGTACGAATATCATTTGGCCTTGCATAAAACAACTCGATATATTTGTTATCACACACCGCATCATGTGTAGGATGTTTTAGTAAAGATGTAATCTTGGTAGGATACTGCAGAGAAAGCTTTGCACATCTAGCACACAACCATTTATGCTCTCAACAGGAGATGTTCTAAATGCACCAAGACAAAGCCTAAGTCCCTGGTTGTGTATAGGATCTAGCATCTGCAAGTAAGACGTGCGTGCTGACGGGTACACAAGCGTCCATAGACAAGTTTTGACCTCACGAGATATCCCTAGGAGCATAATTTGTGTCACAAGTCATATCACTAGTTGCATTGTGTAACAATCGTCATCTGCTAGCGTTTTCATTTACCGTCAATAAGACCATTTGTGTGCCTTGTTCAGTGGTTTAGATAGTTTTATTCATTTATTGTACACTTGAACTGTTACAGTAACTACATCACTGTAAAAAACCCCAAAAGATATGCTTACAGTTGAATGCTGGCAACTCTTTTGATGGTTGGTTACATGCTTACAATTCTGGAACAGCATTGATTCCAGATCCTGCAATTCAGATCTACCTTTCAAATATTTTTATAGTTTAACATATAATATTGTTATTGACACATGTAAAAATACGTTGGAACCCAAAACTATATAGTTAATACACGCTTTGGTCAGGACCGGCCAGTCATATTGACACAAGTGAGATAACAACTCAACAAAGATCAACAAAGATCGACACAACATTGCTCGACTGTATAGTCAAGATTTTATAATGTGTATCACTGGTTGTTTCACTTTTGTTACAACGATAACGTTGGAAAGTCAATATAATTTGACATATTTACATTCAATTTGTAAAATCAGTTCAAATTAGAATTAATATAGAAAATAACAAAACAAATCGCTATTGTATTTCTGCCATTAAAACTACAACATCGAAAATAATTTTTCTTCATATTTCATATAATTTTGTGGATAAAGATGCATCTGTGCATATTGAAATACGATTTTTTGCATGTTGATAATATAATATGTTTATCACTTTTAAGCTACAAGAAGTCTACTACGTGACTTTTGGATTCATATTTTAAATGAGTCCCCACATGTCTACGGAAGATTAAGTTATGTTGGCTACTGCAAACACATCGAGGGGCCCATCGCAGTTGGTGCTTCACACCTGGTACCCTGTGAACACCCAGTACTAGGACAGGTCGTTAGAATATCCATGGACGGAAATAACAGATCGATTGAACTAAATGAAGTTGAAGTATATGGAACACCGTACGTGCCAGAGTCCAATTACGAAAAATATCGTAAGTTTACGTCTGCGACTTGCAGTTACACCAGTCATACATTTACATGTGTTTAGCATCTATTTCACACACAAAATCAAAGAAGATGGAACATTTTAAGGATAAATGAAAATGAAATTTGTGTATTACAAACTATATAGTTGTACTTTTAGGAGTAATAATTTAAAGGGAATGTCCTGAGTTAATTTGCAGCCAATGTTGTAAGAAAACAAAGAAAGGAAGGAAATGTTTTATTTAACGACACACACAACACATTTTTATTTAAGGTTATACATCGTCAGACATATTATGGTTAAGGACTACACAGATTCTGAGAGGAAACCCTCTGTCCCCACTTGATGGGCTTCTCTTTCTGATTAGCAGCAAGGAATATTTTATATGCGTTTCTCACAGACAGGATGGCACAAACCATGGCCTTTGTTGAACCAGTTATGGATCACTGGTCGGTGTAAGTGATTTACACCTACCCTTTGAGCCTTGCGGAGCACTAACTCAGGGTTTGGAGTCTTATCTGGATGAAAACCCCCATGCCTCGACTGGCATCCGAACCCAGTACCTAACAGCCTGTAGACCGATGGCTTAACCACGACACCACCGATGCTGATCTAATGTTGTAAGATGTTTTTGACTAAATGTACATATTGAATACGTTTGCAAAATACCAGTGTCTGGTTATCCTATGCAGAATGTTTAAAGCATTCACTATCAAATATGTGCCTTAGTTATACAGGCTCGTACGCAGGGGGCTGGGGATGGGTGTGCGACCAGTGTGTACGCACACCCCTCCAAATTACTAAAGTTTCATTTTTGTCTATTAACTTTAAATAACGTTACGTAATCGTTGTTGTTTTGAGGGGTTATTTTTATGTTGAAGTTCCACCATGAGCAATTTGCGCCCACCCATTAAACATCTTCTGTATTGGCA
>JAECMU010193375.1:0-12468 GCA_016106625.1 Dracogyra subfuscus
ATATATAAAGGGTTATTAAAGAGATTTATATTTAGGCCTATATTTAACTACGCACTCGTTTCAATTAACAATACATTACTATACACCGTTGTTTGGGGTTTTAGACAAATATTTATAAAACTACAAAATGTTGCATAGTATAATTTACACAATATATTTAATATAATTTAAATGTCATTTATATGCAATGTTTGACACCAGTGTCAAAATCATTCTTTAGTAAATGAAAATTTTGATCAGGTATTGTGAAAATGACGACGAATAAACGTGATAGATTTTGGTTCATTTAAAGATCTATCATTTCATATGACTTTCTGACGAAATAATTATATTGGCTAATTATTTAGCAAGTAACCGCATAATACTGTGTATATAAATCTGCACTTGATCAAAGTAAACAGCAAATAACTTACTTCGGAGCTCGCAATATCCTGTGTACATAGTCTTTACTATTCAAAGGGAAATCACCGACATCAGGCCTGGTGCTTATAAAACTTTTAGAGTCTAAACTCGAGACTCTAATAGAGTCTGAGACGATAACGTCATGGCAACGCCATACAAATTGTATGTGTGTGACGTCATCAGAGATTGAGTCTGGACTCTAAAAGTTTTATAAGCACGGGCCCAGGACACGACGTATCCCCTACATTGCGCATGCTCGGTATAACGTAAACAGCAACGTTAAGAGCCGCTATGCGGTAACAATTTTATGTAATTGAAGTACCAATAAACAGTATTCTGGCCTTGATCTAATCTTAAGCACTAACATATTAATAATTATTATTACTGGCATTTAATTAATTCATTTAAGGTTTTTAATGTGAATTGATTTGGTCTTGAAACCTACTACAATAAATGGCCGACATTAACTCAACTGTAGTCTGAAATGAATCAAGACAACAGTCATCATATGAATGCTGGATTTGAGACCGATAAAGAGTCTGATTTATCGATACAGATAGACCATTCAGGTATCGTTGTTTCAAGTGTAAATTGCTGTGTGCGATCTGATGGCCATCGTAGTAATGTTTTTGCAATGACGACTAAATCATAGCGTCATTTGCCATATTGTCAATACATCATAAAGACGAAAACTTGGCCATCACTATTTACGGTGAACTAAGTGAACATAAAAGTGATAAAAGAATTATGAAAAAAAAATCTTCGTCTTGGAGTTTAAAAAATATGTGAAAACATAATATTTTGCTCGGAAATGGAAGCATTGTTCATGACGGAACCTTGTCGGTGTCGCGACATTGTTTTGGCTTTGGGCATAAATGGCTGATATCTTTAGTACAGGGCACACATTAAGTGACACTTTCTACGCCCCTTCGGACTAGGATATCTTGTAAACATCACTTCAAATTCACTAAATGGTACAATTATTTTTAATAACTATTCAACTATATGTATAGCAATTTTATATTGAAAATGTTACGCGTTGTAGATTCATAACGAGTTTATTTTTATTATAAACATCAAAATGACGTCATTTGCATTGGTGCATACAGTGACCCGAACACGGGGTCCTGTAACCCTTCACCCGTGCCAAGTGCCTTTTTTTAAAAGAATAAAAAGACCAAAAGTAGCCTTACATGCGTCTTAATCAAGTTTACCACAGGCGTTAGAAATCAGTGTGTGTGTGCGCGCGCGTGTGTGTGTGTGTGCGCGCGCGCGCAAGGGGCATGTGCCCCCACACACACACACACACTTTTCAGATATTTTGCTTTATAATAGTGTATAAGTGTGCAAATATAAAAGTGTACCCCTCCCCTTTTTGGCACCTTGCTACGCTCGTGTTTACTGTTATGAACGACGAGTAGCTAGGGTCCATAGTATACTAGTAGTAGACCAACTACTATACAATAGGGCCTATGTCGTGAAATTTCCGATCGTGCTGTCTAGTCGCACAGGCGTAGGAACATCCCTGTATTTAAGGGTGGTCGGAAGGTTCGTCCGAACCCTCCAGCAAAAGCTGTGGTCCATGTTTTTTTCCGGGTTTGTTTTTCTTTAATATTGCACAAATACCTGATTGTAACTATTGCAACTCACCGATAAAACAATATTTGCTTGTCTTCGTCATTTAGCACTCCTTTAACGAAAGTTGCAGTATATATGATTTAGAATGTCTAAATTATCTGGCAAAATCAAAGCAAAGGAACCTACAAAAAAATTTTTTTTTTTTAGTTTGTGCTATATTGATGACCTCGTAGTATTCGATAATTACATGATAATGACTGCAGTTAAAGCGGCATTTCCTGGAATATTTTTATTATTTAAGCATATAGAACAGAAAATCCATTACGTTTGGTGCATATATGATGCCGGACTACCCAGGTCAAAAACAAAGCCAGTGTTTCGAAAGTGGGACACTTTTGCAGTGTCTGCGCTTAACTTTTTATTTGAGTTGCCATCCGGGCAAGTGGTGACAGCACTTTTACTTTCCCGGATCTATAAGTGGTGACAGCACTATTACTTGCCCGGTCCTATTTTTACTTGCCCGAATAATATTTTCTAAAAAACAAATTCTAAGATTATAAGATAATTTTATTTTTTTTAAACTATGCACGTGATGGCTCACGAACTATGCACGTGTTAGAAGTTAGAACACAAGCTACGCACGTGTTAGGTTTGCAAAATCGCTTGACGTTTCATATTAAATTAGATAATAGGATTATATAATTCCGAGTACTTTTATTTATTTATTAATTATTGATTTTTTTTTGTAAATTGGTCGCCAGGCGAGCAACCTTACAGTGAATTTTCAGTCGCCCGTCGTCGTTTTCAGTCGCCGTTAAGTTCGAACCCTGCTTTTGATGGGCTCCTACTGATCTCGGTTTTCATTGGCTTATCACAAGTGTGGAATCCCCAACAAGAAATCATGTGAGATTTCGTATTTTTAAAAACAAATTTAACTCTTGATTGAGGGGACGTCTCAAACCTCCACAATATATTTAGATCTACAGAGGTATGGTTCAATACCTTTCCAGGGGTCGGTGGGGGATTTGCCTTGGAATTTTGACAGTAACCGACGGTTGGCATGTAAGGGGGTGTTAATATAATTACGTAACGCTCTAGGGGTAGAGGAAGACGGCGGTATGTTCGATATACGTAACATTTATGAAGACTACATGCGCCCGTTTCCTCTTAAATTATATGTCAAAATTACCAAACGTTTGACACCCAGAAGCAGATGATTAGTAAATCAATATACTCTAACAGTGATGTCGTAAAACAAAGTAAATTTCCCCTTTTCAAACGAAATAATATTTATTTGAATTTGTCGATTTGTAAAATTAAAAAGTGAAAACGGTAATTTTTCACTTTAGTATATTTTATTACAAATATATACATGATCATTGTGTTAAGCAAACTAAATTTTGAAAGTTCTACTGACACTTTATAAAATATTAGTTCTTAAATATAGAGGTACGATTGTTGCTAGTACGTTTTCAAGATCAAAACCGGTTTTAACGAAACAATAGTACGTGGATGGAGTTAATATTGGTTTATTTAAAATTATTCTCATTGCCCGTTTTTGCATTTTAAGAATTTGAATCGTTTGTTCCTTTGCACCCTGACCCCAGACTATAGCAGCATAGTCAAGAATTGGAAGGATATAGGCATTATAGAACACTGTTTTAGCAGCTTAATCTAAATATGTATTGAGTTTTCTGAGAAGTGAGATTGTGGATACCAATTTTGAAATAATGCGACATGGAGGGAAAACAAAAGTCGAATGTGCGGAATGCAATATAATGGCTTGATTTGGCATCTTGTGTTCAGCGTTAGAATTATATGGATAATGTTATTTTACTTTATTCCTTACATAGTTGCATTATCATCTAGTAATTAAGTGTAGAGTAACCGAGTCTGGGTCCAGCTGAGTACTCGAGTCCAATATTGTTTGGATTTGTGGAGTCTGTATACTCTCGTGGATAGTATTTCACAAAGTGTAACCAATACTGTTTCAGGAATTAAAGCATTCATGTACGTATTATCGTAAAGAGTTCAGCTATATTAATTTAATCAATGATTGAAAAGTAGAAAAAAACTGAAGATTTGCTACATATAGTAACTTACATCGTGACAGGTCGGTATGAGGTTATCTGCCTCCCACCCTCGTCTGTCACTGTATCATATATTCTCAATCTCCTGAATACGCCAGTGGGGTTGGGTGAGGTACGATGGCCGTCATATACATATACGAAGGCTCTCGTGGCCCCCACTCCAATCCAACGCACGTTCCTCAAACCTTGTAGCATATTAAGGTGGACAAGAGCTCGCGAACAATTCCACTGGTACCACATAGTCTTCTTTCGTTTCAAACTGATCTAACGTTAGGCTCAAAAACCAGTCTAGCAAGCGATCACTTGGCCTTCTGACCATGTGTATAATCAATCCCCATCAATGGGCTATTCCTGGTCCCATCCAGTGGCATGTGCTATCCTGTCTGGGGTGGTGCATATAAATTAAGGTACTTTTCTACCAATGGAAACAGTGTAGCGGGTTTCCTCTGTAAGACTATGTCAGAATTACGAAATTGTTTGACATCCAATAGCCGATGATTAAAAAAAAATCAATGTGCTCTAGTGGTGTCGTTAAACAAAACCATTAACAGGGGAAAGCTCAGCCAGCAAAAATTTCGCAACTTTTTAATTGGTTCCCGACATGGCCATTTGGCGCGTAAACCAATTTAGCGGACGTTAGCGACAAGCGGTTGATTGAACTTAGCCCTGATCAGCTGATGTGCATGGAAAAGCTTAATGTAGTTTCGGTCACACCCAGACGCCTTTTGTTGACGACCGAGACTATTTCCAGTGTGACTAAGATCCGTTTCTTGGTGCGCAACAAATGTATTTTTAGAGCCACCGAGGTAGTATTAGTCTATTACTCGTGACATCCGTAATACCCGATTTTATGAATTATTTCATAAAAAATAACGCGAAATGTCCACAACCTGAATATGGCAACACATTGATTGTTTATTATAAAGTACTGTAACTAACTGGCTAGCTTGTATGTGTAGCCAGCACCGCTCAGACGATGAATACAGCTAAACTGATAGACGTGTCGGAAGACGAAACCGAACCAGACTTGACAACAGAAACTGTTGCTACTACTACAACCAGTACTAGTGACAATCATAGTATCAACGCGAGCTCGAACGCTCCGGAAATCTTCTTTGCTCCTAATCCAAGAGCACCAGAAGGAAACCCGTCGTATCACGACTTATACACACCCAGGTCTCCGACGAGACACGGTACGGGTACCAAAGAAAGTTCGCCATTGTTGGGTCAGAAGTATGAATATGACACTAGTTTCTTGAACAATTTTACAGACGATCCCGATTTCCATGAAGTGGTAAAAAAGGCCGAAGTTGCCATTGAACAATGCATATATCCACAGAGAATATATCAAGGATCCAGTGGAAGCTATTTTGTGAAGAGCATTGATGGAGTAAGTATATTATGAATACTTTGTTTATTATAATTATAAGAGATTGTAATACTACTAATAGTAGGCCTATACATAATACAGTGATGGCAGTTTTAAGACTTTGGTTACAGTGTTCTCGCTGCTTCATTTAAGCGGGGCGCCCTGCACCGATTTTCCATTTTGCCGCCCTTCTTTCACGTTCCCCGTCCTCCTTTATTTTTTAGCGCCCATCTTTATTTTCTAGCACCTATCTCTGCTATTTCCAAATGCACACTATTTTCCATCCACAAAAAACCCCCCAAAACTATCAGTCTGCACACTGGACATCAAAGGAAACATTTACGACAGTTACCGTAGCGTAATTTAACAGTATTTTTAACAGCATCTATTTTGTCCCACATCTCTATCCATTTGTATGTTTAATAAGACATTTTTTTTTTTACGGATTCGGCAATCTCCGAATGAAAAACAAACAAACCCTCACTTATTTGGCTCCAAATTTGTCACATGATCAGAACAATCATTCTGTCATTTGTTTCCACTATCGTCAAATATTTTGTCCTCAGTTGCAGATATAATAGGTTGTAACTGATGATTTTTACTTTCTGTCATTCTGTTTATTCAGGAGTTCTTTATAAAATATTGTAAAGTTTTCATTTTGGGGGATATAAACGCTTATAAAAACAACGGAAGTGGTAGTGTTCATCATTAAAAGCATTTTATCTTGAGTGCCAAATAATATATACACGGTTTTTACGAAAACACAGCGATCGATTCATTTGATAAAGATGGTAATAAAAAAAATGTATCACTTTACAAATATCATTATTCTTTTTTGTATATCTTGAAATCTTTATTAAAAATAATAATATTAAAACTTTGATCGGTCCAGCAAAACCAGAACTGCCTGTGAATGTCGGTTCAGTTAAAAGACGAGTAGGGGTTGTTTCGTATTTATAAACTTTTTTGTAGGCAAAATAAGGAGTATGTCTTTTTACACAGTCTACCAACACACAACAATATGATAACCAAACTACCCCCCCCCCCCCCTTATATTTTTTTTATTTTATTTTATATAAAGGGTGTGGTGACGAGCGGCCGCTCTCCTTTAATTTTCACCCTGCAAGAACACTGGGTTATTTAAAATCAAACTGTTGCCAACTTCTTAGCATTTACATGATTGATCATAATAAATAACTTTTGATTATATTCATAGTTGATTGGTTACAAGCCATGGTAATATTGCCAGAAAGACAATTTTGGGTATATAGTACTGTGGAATTGAAGTTTTATACAGGGGATCTGGGGTGCCTCCCCACAAGAGAAAATGTGGTAGGACTTTCCTTTGTCACTATCACGTATAAAGAACATTATAAATACTTATCATAAATAGAGTTAGTGACAGTGCCAAAAGAAAGTCCTTCCGAAAATTTAGGATCCCTCGCTAATTTTCCAGCTAACTGTGATACAAATTCCTTGGTCCCCATTTCCGTTGTTTGTGCACACTCGAGTTGATATATAAAAAGTAACATTCTTCCCCTTCTGATAAAAATATTTGTTAAAATAGTGTCTGAGCATTATAAATGAAATGTAAACATGTAAAACAAAAATCTGTAAACATTTTCAGGTCTTGACCATAACTTTTTTTAGTGATAGCCAACCGGTCTACAAGATTCTAAAATCTGGTAGCTCCCTAATAAAAATTGGTATCCCCACAATTTCAATAAATTTAAAAAAGAGAGAAATTTTACTTTTATTTAAACATGTTGTTTTAGGTGGATTTTTTAAAGATGTTTAAGTGTCTTGTTCATTGCGGAGTAACCAGATGTGCCCAAAAATATGGTAGCCTGGCAGACGACAGAGTTTAAGAATCTCGTAGCCCGAGCAACAAATGGGTAGCCAACATACACCAGGCTATACTGCTAAAGTTGAGCCCTGTTTTTTAGGTATGGCGCCATACCCAAACAATATTTTTGGGGATGGCGTTTTACTCCCTAGCAGAAACCCTGAGTCCTTTAAAAAAATTCAAGATGTCTAGCAATTGATTAACATTTTAGATTTTGTGTAGTCGACACACACACACACACACACATTCACACTCAAATAATAATATATAGACTTTGCCAGGAAACGTGAGTGATCAGTTTCACTCCCCTCCTGACATAGATTTCTGGAAAGTTTTAGGAGAGGAGCAGGACTCAAATTTAGTAAATTAGAGGGCAACATGCATTATGGCCAGAAGGCCAGGCAACAAGACAACTTTAATTTTCATTAAGCATCTTAATGTGTGTACACACAATTTATTTTTTAGAGTTATACCCTAATATATTGATATAGCATTGTTGTGTGGTTCTTTTATTTTTATCTTCTTCAAAAAACTCAATCACATTGTAGTGATTTCCCTAGACATTTGGCAAGGCATGGTCGACCAAACACTTTTGGGGCACTTTCACCATTGTCATGTCATGTCATAGGGTTTAACGTGCACATTCAGAGCAAGCTGTTGTAGTGCACGTCTTCACCATTTTGGGGGCACTTGTATTTAATTAAAAATGCACAAAAATTAATTTAAATACATATTAATATAATTTATGTGCTTGCTTTATTAAATGAATGGCAAAAGATATATAAAAGGCATATTTTATTAATTAATAATACCTTTTTGGGTGTTTTATAAAGGCAATTTTATAAGTAATTACTGAAAAAGGCTTGTTTAATCTCAGGGCAGCATGGCGCTTATTAAAGCAAGATGGTGCTATAGACTATTGAGGTGTGGTGCTGCACCATGCTAAAACAAGCTAGGTTGATACAGGGTTTGAACTTAATGGTGGCCTGATTGCCCCTAGTGGCTGAAAACAACGACAGGCGATTCAAAACCCACAATAAGGTTGCCCGCCTGGCGACCAATAAAAATAAAAAATCAATAATGAATAATTTTACATATAAACACATGCAGGGTTAGATCTTCACAATTTTTTCAGGGTGTTAACATGACTACCTCAGGGTTCGAACTTAACGGTCGCCCGATAGCCCCTGGTGACTGAAAACGATGACAGGTGACTAAAAACCCACAGTAAGGTTGCCCGCCTGGCGACCGATTTTTAAAAGCAAAATTTAAAGCAATAATTAATAAATAAATAAAAGTATTATTCGGGCAAGTGAAAGTGCTGTCACCACTTGCCCGGATGCCAACTCAAAAAAAAAGTTAAGCGTAGACACGGCTACCTGGCTTTCATTTCAGGTAGTCACTCCAAGTTTCAGGTGGTTCATATTTTGTAATAATTTGAAGTTAAAATAACGCTACGGTTTGTTATTTTGATAATTTAGTAGTGGATAAATCATGTACACAAAACATTACATTTGTGCTAAATAAATTTTAAAATTCCAGATGGTCTGAAGGACTACAAGTTTGCAGCTTCAGGTAGTCCTGTTAATTTTCAGGTAGTCTCAGACTACCGGACTACTGTTAAGATCTAACCCTGACATGCCCATTATAAGAATAGGCATAAGGTAAGTGGCATGTAAAATAGGGCACACATTCATGTCGACAAGATTCAGCCCTGGCTATGTGTACATGTCATAGATCGTATCCACTGAACATTTAAAAAAAATAAAATAATAATTATTATTTCATTGATTCGTGTTGGGAGTTGTGTCGGTTATACCAGTGCTTAACATTTGGTGAACGAAAGCATCTTTGTTTGTTGGAAATTATATAATCCTGTCATCTAATTTAATATGAAATGCTAAGCGATTTCACAAACCTAACACGTGAGTAGATTGTGTCCTACCACGTGCATAATTCGTGTTTCTCTTATAATCTGTTACAAAATCGGTTTTTTTTGGTGTTTTTTAGAAAATAATAATCAGGCTAGTGAAAATAGACCCGGGCAAGTGAAAGTGCTGTAACCACTTGCCCGGATGGCAACTCAAAAAAAAGTTAAGTGCAGACACTGTTGATATAACTAACTGATAAATGTAGGGCAGTGTAAATATTATCTAGAACCTAAGATAAATCATTGTAATGATGAACATCACAACTTCAATTGTTTTATAAGTGATAATATATCCCTAACAAAATGACAAGTTTATAATATTTTATTAAAAATTGCAGAATAAACATTTCAAATAACCA
Organism: Dracogyra subfuscus; assembly: GCA_016106625.1. NCBI lineage: Eukaryota > Metazoa > Mollusca > Gastropoda > Neomphalida > Peltospiridae > Dracogyra > Dracogyra subfuscus. Next base: position 9,575 of record JAECMU010193375.1, read on the forward strand.
TGTAAAACAAAAATCATAATTTATCACCAATTCAATTTGCAATCAGGTACAAAATATCAGACGAGTTAATGGACACAAAAGACTGAATGACCGTTGTTATTAGATGACAATACCAGGTTTGTGTAGGATATCAGCTCAAACAGTACAGAATAGACTACGTGATCAGCAGGTATTCGAGCCAGACGGTCTGTAAGAACTGTCATTTTGACTCAGCAGCATTATTGTCATTGGTGTCAAAGTCCACAGTGTGTGGCATCGAGTGCGATGGAGATGTCTATAGTTTAGTGATGAGTCTAGTTTTTTTGCTTCTTCGTGCTGAATGAAGATGTTGAGTGTACAGATGTCTTCATGAACATCATGGTACAAACTGCATGTACAGGAAGTGGCTAGATTTGATGGTGGCAGTGTGATGACGTAGGTAGCAATTTCACACACTAACCTGGTTCACATCCTAGGCAACTTAAAACAGCACAGAGATATGGAGATGGAATTTTGCAGCCACACATCCAGTTATGAATGATTCCAACGTTGTATTCCAGCATGACAATGCAAGACCACATACAGCTAGACTGACAAGAGCATACCTACACACAACAACATTCAGGTCCTGTCCTGGCCTTCTAGATCTCTGGATTTGAACCCCATAGGATGAGTTTGATATAGATGACTAAGACCGCATCAACCATAGCCACAAAATCTTCCACAGTTGGCACTAACACTACGGTCACGGTGTAATTTGTAATCCATGGGAAGAAGATGTCAGGAAGTTCTGAACTCCAATGTATGGTGGGCACACAAGATACTGACTGCATATTGTTATGACCTTAAACTTTTAACTTTGTAAATGCCCCGTCATGAAAACTGCAAATACATACAGTATGTGTGTAACATGTGAATATTCTGCTGTTTTCTGTTCATCCATTAAATAAACCGTTACATTGTAGGGACGGGACATAGCCCAGTGGTAAAGTGCCCATCTATTTTTGTTCCAGCTAGTCCACCACAGTTGGCATATCAAAGGCTGTGGGATGGTACATATAAAAGATCCCTTGCTATTAATGGAAAAATGTAGTGGGCTTCTTTTCTAAGACTATTTGTAAAAATTGTCAGAAGTTGATATCTATTAGCTGATGATTAGTAAATAATGTGCTCTGGTGGTGTTGTTAAACAAATCTACTTTTGTGTTTCTTTTTCGGGAGAGTATGTTATATGTGTGTATGTCTGTCTGTCTTTTTTAATCTCAGTGCAGCATGACACAGGTTAAGGTAAGATGGTGCTAGACTGCATGGTGATGCACCATGCTAAAACGAGCTAGGGAAAACACTATATGTATGTACCGGGTATGTGTATATATCTTCTGTATATACACACTATTCTAGATCAGTCACTGTATCTTATGGTCACTCCAGGTAACAGTTTCTTTATCACTGACTTACACTATCAGTGTGGTATTAGTCAGCATGCACCACTTCCTCCAGCTTGTTACATAATCAATAATTACATCTTAAACAGAATAACTGATTCACAGTGATCAATATGTATTGTGATAATGTTATTACATGTACATGTATCTACATGTACTGGTGTGTATACAACATTATTACATGCATGTACTGGTAATACATTTTTTTTTAATTAACTCCACAAACTAAGACCATTTGCTGTCTAATAAACATTTATTTCAACACCTTGTTTAAAATATCAGAAAGGAATTAAACCTGCTGCTGTCACACTTGTTAAAAAAAATCATTGTGATATATTATAGAAATGAAAGGTGGACAATGAAATGTTGATAATTATTAGGCTAGTATTCCAGTACAGCAAAGCTGAAGGCTTTAGCCCAGAGTGCAAATGCAACTCTCTGCAGGAATCAAAATACATGTATGGCCTGCTGCTATGTTTTTTTAAATAGGTTAAAAAAATATAGAATATATATTATAGAAATATATATTAGAACAGCATTGGTTAAGAGGATGATTTGGGATGGTGTGTTAAAAATGAAAACCTCAGAGATGTATTTTGGAGCATTATGGAATTAAAATATAACACAATTACAAGATAATTAAATAACAGATGAGATAATCGTACATGCATCTGTCTGTTGGAAAAAAGACATATTATTTTTTTTGGTGGTATTAGCAGGTGAATCTTTGTCCTACCTACTAAACATGTACAGAGGTCCATAATGGTCTGCTTTTTTAATTTCACAGGCCTCTATTCCAAGTCCCGAACTGCTGAAGTGACAAAAAAACCACTATTATATACCCACAGAAAGAAAATGGGTTAATTTTGGGGTTAGGGTTAAGAAAAACATACAGTATAATTAATTTTGTCAAAAAGTTAACTTTAAAAAAAATTATTTGGGTATGCCCTCTAGCAGAAACCCTGATAGGAGCAAGTTAATTGCTTTTTTAAAATTCAGACTTTGAAGAGCATTCTCCAACTTAATCCATTGTTCATTAAGTTTTTAACGTGTCTGCCAAATTATCTGATATTTTATGATAAAATTGGTCTAAATTTCAAAGAATAAATTTACAAAACTTAAAACCCAAAACAACAGGATCCTTTTGGACCTGACCTGAATGATTCAGCCATGAAATTCTCAGCAGTGAATGGCATTAAGCATGTGCTAAATGTGTAATCTATTATTTCCCATTTGGCATTCCAATTGATTCTACAATTTCCATTGTATTCCGCCAGAATACTTTAGTATCACAAGTACCGTATTAGGCTTAATTACATATTCAATTGATGATGCAATTGTGTGGCCTCATGGACTAAAAGTGTTGTCCTTATTCAGTGTACAAGTTCAGTCAATTTTGGGTTCAAATCCCCAAACTGACCACAAAAGAAAAGTTCAAATTGCATCATTCTCAACTGTATAAAAATAATTT
>JAECMU010193420.1:0-10671 GCA_016106625.1 Dracogyra subfuscus
TATATTGCATATAGTGTTTTTAAACACAAACGTTAACATGGTCACCTATTGGATTTTATTTGGTATAGAACACCCTATAGCACATCTGTTATCATGAGCTATTGGATGTCAAGCATCTGATAATTCTAACGTATAGTTTAAAATGAACCCACGTTTTTTCCATTACTAGCAAAGGATCTTTTATATGTACTTTTTTACAAATGGAACAGGACATACCATTGCCTTTGATATATCAGTCGTGGGGCACTGGTTGGGAGGGAGAAAACCCAATCGGCCAATAGAGGAAGTTTGATCCTTTCATACTAACACCTCAGACAAGCAATCTACCTACTGAGCTAAATCCCACTCCTGTAGCCAGAAGAAGGAAATGTACATTTTATTTACGATTATATGGCATCAGACATATGGTTATGATTAAGAACCACACAAATATTGAGAGGAAAGCTGCTGTCGCCACTTCATGGGCTACTGTTTTCGATTAGCAGCAAGGGATCTTTTATAAGCACCATCCCACAGATAGGATAGTACATACCATGACCTTTGTTATACCAGTTGTAGAGCACTGGTTGGAATGAGAAATAGGGCCCACTGATGGGAACTGATTGTAGATCGATCACGCATGAGACAAGTGTTGTACCACCGAGCCCCTATAGCCATTAGAGTGCAATAACAATCTTCAAACGGTTGTAGTGTTCAACATGAAAAGATAAACAAAAGAACAACAAACAAAGAAAGGTTTTGTTACATTTTACTGATTGTCTGATGGTGTACCATCTAGTTAATTTTGCACACTACACATAACAACACTGCCAAAGGCATAAAGCCACCAAAGCACTTGATAAAAAATAAATCTCTCATTCATAAAGCAATCGTCCTGTGGTGTCAGGAAATCTTTGGTTTAGTAGAATCATAATGAATTAATGATAATAGTTTAGTAATCATACTCAGTTACATGTAATGGAAACACTAGTCTACTCACGAACACCACACATTCCAGTTTGTTGAACTTTTCTTGTTATCTTTCTTAAAGTATTTTTTGAATAATGTAAAATCAATATTAAAAATTGTGTTTTCAATTTAAATTAACATTCTAATATATAAGTTGTGATGTCAAAACATAAACATACTTAGAATCGTATCTCTCTATCAGTCTATAAATGTACTGTCAAACCTATTCAAGTGGACAGATCATTTAACAAGACTGTCAGAATCAATTTGGGTAGGGGTAAAAGCTCACCCCTTCCTCATGTGAAGAAAGTAGATCTAAAATGTCCACGAAAACATGAACATTTATATTTAAAACTTTCTGTCACCATAAAGACCTGTTATCAATATGAATTGTTTTTCTCCAGTTCAGAATCCTCTTCAATGGGTCTGGTTAGTTGCCCGAGATGCATTATTACAAAGGTGTTTACCAGGACACTCACTAAGGGGCTGTTCAACAATTACATAACAACTGACATTTTGTTTACTACCCCATCCTATTCATATTTTGAAACACTAAGACCAACATCCCTTCTACAACTGCCCTATCTGTGACATAATTTGATCAAATTTACTAAATTTTCTGTTTCTTGGATTAAATTTTTTTCAAAAAATCATTTGTTTTTTAAAAAAATGGCCATGAATGACTGCATTTGACTTTATGAATCCCGTTAGCTAACTGTGATAAACACCCCACTCCATCCCTTTAACACGATACAGCCCATACCCAAGAATTTCCACGATTGCTGAACAGCACCTAACAACTCCATTTAACATTAAGTGCCAAACCCAGACTAACCTCTGAGTGGTTGGATGCATCAGTGGACCTTGACCATTGTCAACCAAATCTAACTGACCTGTAATAAGCAGCCACCTGTCTTAAACAGATATCTAGTAGCTTGTTAACAGGCTTGACAATATCTGCTTTTAAACCATAAAATGAAGATTTTTGGTTTTGTTAAATTTAGCTTTAGAATAATCTCCTGGTTCAACAAACTGAAAAGATGGTGTTCTATACTTTTAAAAGAAGTACACTGTTCCCCATGTCATTTCTTACCTACAAGTGAACAAAAGCATTAACAACAATGAAATGCCAAGGGAAACCAGTCTACCAAATACTTGTTCAAGACAAAATCAAATGATAGAAAAAAATAATTATGATGAAGATGCTGTGTTAAGATATGTTTTCACATTTAATACAGAATAAAACAACAACAAAAGATATTTCGAAAATTACAATAAATATCACATTTTTAAACATTCCATAAATAGTTAAAGCTAACAATATCTAAGTATTTGGTTTCTCTCTACTTGAAAAACGCTTTGGCCATTTAACAATGATGTGGATTTAGAATCCAATTTTTGGATGATATCTATTATGAAAATCACTATAGCAACAACTCAAACTGAGATATGCAAGTATTTTACAAATACTGGTAATAATTGAAAAATAATAATTTTGATATCAACATTTTGCAAACAGATAATTGTTGAATATAGATTATATTATACCATCATTAGTGTTGTCTTCTGTAATAGAAATACATATAACAAATACCTGTCAGAAGGTGAACAATATATCTCACAATACCCCACCCCTCAACTCATCATGATTCGGTAGTAAAAGAGCATGATGTCCTAAAATTATAAAAAAATCTATTATATAATTATAGTCTGTCAGCGACTTACCTGCCAAATTACTGAACAGATAAATGCATATACCATTTTGTGTACTATTCCTTTGCCATACATGTGTGTATGTATGATAACTATTTTGGGTATTTCTAGCTTCTGTGGGGAATAATTGCAACAATATTTCCATCCATCCAAATACACAAGTAAAGTTAATATATTAAATATGAAATAAAATTTGGCTGAATTGAAAATATTGATCTTGTATGTGAAACCTTTGGCTATAAATAGTGTCTAATAGCACTGCCCTGGTTACATGGCAATGTCAGAGGAGGTGGGGCTAGGGGGTGGGACAGAGGCATGGCTGAACCTTAACTGGATATAGCAATGGCAAAAATGTATGGCTTAGTTAAGTGTGTAAAACAAAACAATTTGTATGAAAACTGTGTGCATGTACTTACAGTGTGACATAACATACATTTCATTATAAACTGATTTATGCAGATGTCAGTTATTCACATGAAATGTTTAAATCAAAGTACAAAGTTTACATATAGATGCAGACCATATCAGTATAATGAATTATATAAAAAATTAATATACTGTCACTGCATTTCCATCATATTCTCCATTTCAGTAAAATAAATCACTTGGGTCAATATATGACAGACAATTCTCACACCACATACTATCCTGGCTTCAATACAATAAACATTACATATCTAAGGGAATTGTAAAAATCTTATATATAATGCATGGTACTTTTTTCTTTCATCTTTATAAAGTTAAAACTTAATAGTTGGTCTAAAATTATGAAAAATAAAAACATACAATTGTGTATTTATATAGAATGATTTTTGTCAAGAGATGAACGTTTACAAAAGTAGACCGACTCGGGGTTGTGTTTTTTTTTCTTTTTAATTATTAATGTGATGAAATATAGGAACAATATAGCTGGTTTTTAAATTTGAATGTTAGTATTCGAATAATGTCATTTTGCATTTCCCAACAATAACAATAAACAGGGTGTGTGAAATTTCCATTTTCAGAACTCTGGAACATTTTTATTATAAACTTGCTTATGAAAATGTTTCACATGAAGATCATAATCGTGTTTCAAGAAAATTGTACCATTTATAAAATACGGATATGAAATGTTTTGTTTGAAGGTAAACTGTCTGTTGTAGACCATTACAGGACAGCCCAACTCATTGCTCACCACTGGATTGGAGAAGTTAAACTGGACCACTGAGTTAAAGTTTGAGGGTCTTTATTCAAATATCACAAGTAGACTGGGAAAACACCTTAGTATCACCATCTCATATATAAATAGAAATAGGGTTTATATCTCATCGAGTAAATTGCATTGGCATTTATGCAACGAATGTGATAGGAAATTGCAGACTTCATGAGATGAAATGTAAAACACATTACATTTTGTTTTAAAGTGTTCTGTTTATCATGTAACAGGTTTTTTTTCAAATATACCACAAATCCATTTTAAAATGTAACTAAGCAAATGTTTCTTGTTGATAGGTGACACCATTACAACACACAAATCTATTGTGGAATTACGTTTTACCCAATGGCATGTATAAGATCAATGATATTATTTTCTCAGATCATCACCCATCGCATCAGCAACATGATGCTGTTTAACATAGTGCGGCTATCCATTTGTTTAGGGTTGGATTTTTTTTAATGATTAGACTTAAACAAGTATTAAATTCATCATTTGTATTATTTATAGTGGTTAAAACTATTTGTTAATCCAGTTTTGTGATCTGCAAAATGTTGAGTGACAATAACATCGATTCATTTTAAAGCCACTGACCATAGTTTGTGAGGCATGTAACATTTGTTTGGCATAAACTTAATTGCAAAAATTAATGAATGTTTAATGACACCCCAGCACAAAATACACACCCCAGCACAAAATACACATCGGCTATTGGGTGTCGAACATTAGGAGCTATTACAAACATAAGGATGACAAGTTAATAAGGTTTGTTGTGTTTACTGACACCACTGTAGCACACTGATACATTAATCATCGGCCACTGGATGTCAAACATTTGGTAATTCTGATTGGTCTTCAAAGGAAACATGCAACATGTGTTTTCCATATGGACCTTTTATAAGCACTTTCCCAATGAAAGGACAGCATATGTCATGACCTTTAATACACCAGTTATGGAGGGGTAATGGTTGGAATGGGAAAAACCCAACAGCATTTAGTGCATTAAACTTTGATCCTACGACCTAAACATCAAAGTGAGCTCTCTACTAACTTAGCTAAATCCAGGGCCCATATTTTTAAAGCAATCTTTGCCTATGAAAATTGTAAAACCATTGTAAGCTATGACATTAGTACAGCACACACCATGGTTTTACAATTTCGCAGGCAAAGATGGCTTTGGAAATAGGGTCCCTGCTCCTTAGTAAACAGTTTGTAAGGTGCAAAACATATATGAATGGTAAAAAAACCCTGCAATAATGAATTAATGTTTAACAACACCCCAGCCCAAAAAATACACATCGGCTACTGGGTGTTAAAAAAGTAGGAAACAAATAAAATCTGTAAGAAACAAACTAACAGCTATAGCCAGTGGCTTTAAAATCTACATTTAGTTTCCGGAGATGCAGTGACACAGTCTTGATATGTGTAATGAACATCAAAGTTTCAATAATTCTGCGACTGACAAAAACACTAAACTTAGAAATACACAGTGTCTATATACATGTAGTTTCCAAACAGAGGTATTCTCTTTCACAACCATGATTTACTATATGTCTGTCTTTGTGAAACTTCAACAGCATATAACACTTTGGTTATCAGTTTGTGTAATCAAACATTTATATAACAACAAAACAACTATACATGGAAAACGGACATGATTCTGTTGAAGTCAAATTAATTAAATTCAACAAAATCTGAAGGGATTGGCATCAAGTTTCTGTTATTAAATTATTAATATGCTTCTATTATCCTTATTTTGGGACTTTCTGTGCAGCAACTGTTGTACAATATGCACTGAAACAGAGAGAGAAAGAATGTTACTGATAACCTACATGCTTCAGTTTCTTGTCTTTGCTGTGCTCTGCCTAAAAGGGTTAATTACATAGACGGCAATGAAGCCATGTACCCGTCTCGGAGGGTGTTGTGGTTTAGCCATTAGACAAGGCTGGCAAGCACCGGGTTCGGTACCGGCTCAAGTTTTAACGACTCAATGGACAGATAATCACTAACAACTAACCCAATGTCCTGGATAGACAGCCCAGATAGCTGAGGTGTATGCCCAGGACAGCGTGCTTGAACCTGAATTGGATATAAGCATGAAATAAGTTGAAATGAAGCCATGTTCTGGTCAGTGGGTGTTTCAGAAATGTTTAATACAATCACTCCTAATTATTCCATTTAATCTTAGGACCAGTGCATGATGGCAGTCACAACCAGTTTTTCAATATAATCAATATTTAAGCAAACATACTAGAGTGACGCTCCATAATTAACAAATGCATTCATAAGTCATTAAACAAAAATATTTCACTGAAACCTAAACAATTTAAGGATTAGTTTATTTTTATATAAGAATACCAAAATGACATCATTCAAGTTCAATGTAATTTCTATTCAAAAAGACAAGGTGTCATATTCTTACGTCATGTAAATAATCTCTTACTGGAATTAAAGTTGCTTATACAGTTTACAAAAACATGTTTTATTAAACTTGAGATTATATGATAAAAAGATTATTACCCTTGTTTCAGTATCGTCAATATCATATATTAGGAATAAAAATAATGTATTATGCTCACATAATACAATTTAATTTCTAATACTTATGATACTGACGATACCGAAACACACTCGGGTAAGAACCTATATACATATTCAGTTGATGATGAATGTGACGAAACATTGAGATTTTAAACTTGTGGTTTTAAACAGAGACTTTACTATAATTTAAAAAAACTAAACAAACAACAGAAAACATAATAAAAATCCCTTCAACATACAAAGTGAGATAATTAAAATATAGCACTTATAATATTTAAAGTATCTACAGTGTTACCGCAATGACACATTCATTGTGACCAACAGCCAATAGGAGCACTCAAGACAAACGGCACAACCAATCAGTGGAGTTTACATAAGACATAAAACTGAAACCAATCAGGAGTTTACATAAGACATAAAACTTAAAAATTAATTTGGCTTAGTATACCGTAATAGTCATGTCACCATTGATCATGAAGACAAAATTCAATTGACATATTCTGATAGAGAAATAAGGGAACATTTTATATTGTAGACCAAACTGGCTGGTGCTTATATAAGTCTAGTCTGAACACTCTAATAAGAGTCCGAGACACCAATGTCATGACAACATAAAAGCACTAGTATGTTTGTGACATCATTAGAGATTGAGTCTGAACTCTAAAAGTTAAAAAGCATGGGCCCTGAATTCACTATTAGTGCAGTAATGTGTGTATAAAATTCAAAGATGTAACATGGGACTACTATCAACAAGTGGAATTCAATGTGACAGAGTTAATTTGCAGCAGACCCTATGGCTACAGTCACTCCTTCCTGCTAGTGTTGGTGTGACCCCTTCTTCATTTTCATCACTATAGTTATCAGTTATACTGGGGAGGATTAACACAAATACAAAACCCTTAAAGCTAAATTGTTAAACTATTTAAAGATTGTCTGTTATTTCTTTTACCTTCATCCGATATAAATAACAAAAACTTAAAAATATATTTGTAAATTCTGTGAATTGGTAAAGAATAATAATAAAATAAAATAAAACCCTCAAAGCTAAATAGTTAAACTATTTAAAGATTGTCTGTTTGGGGTTTTTTTACGTTGAGTATGAATAACAAAACACACAAAAAAATATATTTGTGAATTGGTAAACTGTTTTGTGTTCATACCCCATGAATGTAAAAAAAACACCCAAAACAAACACAGGTGATCCTTGTAACCAAATATTGAATTTTTAAAATTTAATAATAGCATATAAAAGTTGCTATTTTATTTCAAAATCTTGTTTATTTTGTGTTTAAACATTGCTGCTCGATATTACAGAGTACAACTATAAAGCAAGTCATCAGACTCGCCATATTCATGTTCACAGGGAAATGAACACTGCTACACGTACGGCTGGACCAATGGGAGGATGGAAACTCTCCATCTTCGTGTTCACATTCACAGGGAAATGAACACTGCTACACGTACGGCTGGACCAATGGGAGGATGGAAATTCTTCATCTTCATGTTCACATTCACAGGGAAATGAACACTGCTACACGTACGGCTGGACCAATGAGAGGATGGAAACTCTCCATTTTCATGTTCACATTCACAGGGAAATGAACACTGCTACACGTACGGCCGGACCAATGAGAGGACAGAAACAACAAACAGTTTATCATAAAATTGTAACTTAACTGGGTCTATTGCCACTTTAAAAGGTATTATTATTTAACAATGCATTTTCTATATATATGAAATTTCTTTCATTATTCTGATACACATTTTAAAATGTGTTTTTTTCTGGGGTTTTTTGTTTTTACTGTATTTTTAATTGTATCATGTGTACAAAATATTTGATAAAAGATGTATATATTATACTGTTATTTTATACTACATTAAAACAGTTTCTAAAATATAGAGCATTATTTGCTTACTCTTGCTCTCGGGTTAAAAAGTTTCCCCCAGCATAATTTAAACTTAAATAACTATAGTTAAAAACATTGATATGTAATTTTAAAAATTAGGGCCTCATGACATATATAACTGCTGACAAGAATTGGATTAAAAAAACAAAAACAGGAGATACATTATAATAAAAGCACTATGTAAATACTCAACTACATATTAACAGGTGAAAGTTTTCCCAGACTGTCATCAAGTCAATTACTCATTTAAAACTAAATATTTAACCCTTAACCAGCTAACTCACACTTCTGAGCCTCCAAGTTAACCGTTTACTTTGTAAATGCATGTAACTGTTTATTATTCAAATATACTTATGTTTCAAATTACAGAGGCATATAAATTGTTGGGATGAAGGGGGGGGGGGGTAGATAGGAGTATTCCCTGCATATTCTTAAGTTATAACAAGCATAAAAAGTTGATACAATATTTCAAAATGAACGTATTTGTTGTATATTTTCAGAAAGAAGGGGAAGCAAAAATAGGTTCATGTTACACAAGAAAGAATGGAAGTGTCTGATGTCTGGAGGTTGTAACTCACAAATAACTCTACTTGATCTTTTCACATTCATTCATTTTACCATCCTCGGTGGCGTAGTGGTTAGGCCATCGGTCTACAGGCTGGTAGGTACTGGGTTTGGATCCCAGTCGAGGCATGGGATTTTTAATCCAGATACCGACTCCAAACCCTGAGTGAGTGCTCCGCAAGGCTCAATGGGTAGTGTAAACCACTTGAACCGACCAGTGATCCATAACTGGTTCAACAAAGGCCATGGTTTGTGCTATCCTGCCTTTGGGAAGCGCAAATAAAAGATCCTTTGCTGCCAATCGGAAAGAGTAGCCCATGAAGTGGCGACAAAAGGTTTCCTCTCAAAATCTTTGTGGTCCTTAACTATATGTCTGACGCCATATAACCGTAAATAAAATGTGTTGAGTGCATTGTTAAATAAAACATTTCTTTCTTTCTTTTTTTTCATCATTCATTTCATACATTTCTACTGTAATCAATATCCATTCTTCAAATGCCAACACAACTACCCAGGCAATGTACTTAGTCTTTTACACAGTGGTGTGACAACACAATTTTAATTTCATCATGCACCTGTTAAAGTTACAAGTTTTGTTTTGATTTAATGACATCATTAGAGCACATTTAATTTATTAGTCATCAGCTAATGGAAACAAAACTTAAAAACTCAAATATCTCAACATGGGGTTTCTGAGGCCTAAGTTAGCTGGTTATGGTGGCAAAATGAAAGAAACTGTAAAGGGTTTATCCAGTACCAGAAGAAAGTGCAGTTGCGATACTTTGGCAAATTAATTTATTATAATTAGTATAAAACAAATGTATTAAACACAGCTGCATGGATAAAGATGTAGCTGACGCCATATAAGCAGGCATACATGTAGATTCAGACTTTATATAGCAGATGATTTGGTATTTATATTGATATATAATATATCTATATACATGTATATATCTCTAGGAAACTAATCTATATAATTGCACTATAGACAAAGCTATAAACACTGACTGTCTTTAACAAAAACACAAACAATAACCAAATATAAAATAGTAAAACAAAACAAAAACAAATAATTTAATTAACTGATAGAACACTAGTTTGTATCTAAGGTCTAAGTATCTAACACAAACATAAATTATAATGATGGCACAAACATGCAAAAGTATTTCAACTATTAACAAACATTTTGGCTACATACATACATACATGCACATACATTAGTACATGTATGAACATTTAAACAGGTTTTACTAGGTTTTAAGGGACATACCTTAGTTTTTAAACACTAACACATATTTTTAATATTATAACCATTTAACTTAAATCATACTTTATTTAGATTTTATTGTTTAGATAATACATTTCCGTACATTTCAAATGTTTTTGGTTATCTTGGTGTTTTTAATATCACAAAATACATTTCTCATATTTTTAAAAAGTCATGTGCGTCTGAGAGGTAACAGTTATGGAGTCGATTTTTAGTCTATTTTTAGAGCGTATTTCACCATTTCAAAGTGACGACTAAATGTTTCACTCAATTGTAACTTTATCCAACTGTGTTACAGGTTTGTAGATTAACTAAACTTAGTGTTAATTTTCATGGGTTGAAACTAGGGTATGTCCCTTTAATGTGGATTTTCTGTCTCGTATGTTGAGAGTTAGGGTCCTTGCCAATCTGAAATATTTCTCACATATTTCAAGTTATGGATCTTGTTTCTAACATGAAATGCTTAATGTTATAGACAGCATGTATTATAAATATTTGTTTTCAAGGCCATAACTAGGATTTTATGAGGTGGGGGG
>JAECMU010193420.1:10699-21135 GCA_016106625.1 Dracogyra subfuscus
TGGAATGAACAAACATGGAAAGTGCAAGGTACTTGAGGGTCTGGAGGCATGCCCTTTAGGAAAATTTGGTATCTAAAAGCTACCATACTGAAGCCATTTCCGGGAGGTTACACAATTAAAATGTCAATATCAATAAGCAGTATTTGTATTTACTGAAGTTGTGGGGACTGGTGATGTCACTAAGGCAGACGGCGGAATTCGTCCTCATATCAGACTACCCGTTTGACACGGACAGGATCGCTGAAGAAGAAGTATTTACACACACACCCCCCCCCCCCCACAAACCAGCTAGTTATGACCCTGGTTTTGAAATATGTTACTGATCAGACTATTCAGAATCTTATATATATATCAAAGTATCTTTTAATAAACAAATAATTGTCAAATTAACAATTACAAAATGTTAAATGAGTAAATCTCCACAATTTAAAATCTTATCTCACTAATTTATTACCTTTAATATGCTAAAATAAAATTAAAAATGGGTAAAACTGCACACAGATTGTCCAAAAGCACTAAATATTAATGTAATTAAAGTGATAAAAATAACAGCGTAACAAACAACCTAGACCTACATATAATATGACAGTGACATAAACAGATGATTGTGTATTTGGCTTTCTGTAGATCAAAGGAATACTGTTGATTGACGGTCAGTTATAGTAGTAAATGTAATGTATGGGTACAAATAAGCAGATATAGTTAATTTTCTGCTAGTCTGGATTTCTGATTACCGGGCACATGCTACACATCAATTAAACACTACATGAAACTAATAATTAAAGATCCTGTCTTAGATAAATGGAAATATTGAGTAAAATATTATTTATTTTTAAAATTGGAAAGTATTACCTTGAGCTGTATGTTTGGAATATAGTCACATGGTAAACTTGCACATACTATAACAATAACACTTTAGAATGTTATCTTAAGAAAAAAGTAAAATATCTGATCACACACATAACATGGCTCAGTAGTTGGTAAATAGGGCGTGTTCACATGTAACTAAAAATAACATCTTTTGGTAGATTATGTATAACTGCAAATGATTGTCAAGTTTTCAAAGGAGAGAATAATGCAATGGGATTTTTGCTTTTGTTGCCCCAGTTAATTGTTTTCTAATTTTTTTTATACTACATGTACACATATCAGATGCATATAATTTAATTTGTTTAAACAGAAATAATAATAATAATAATAATAATAAACACTTCCATTTTGTTTTTGTAAGTAAAATTTAGTCAAATATTTTTTTTAACTCAAATAGCAGACCAGTCACTTTGGTAAGCTCAAGGCTGGGGGTGTAGTGGTTAAGCCATCAGACATAAAGCTGGAAGCTAGTTAGCCTTATACTTTCAAAGTTATCTTAGCACTAGGATATTGTAAAACTGCTGGACAGTATGACACGACTACAACACATGTCAAAGCCCCCAGTGGTTTAACGATTTCGCAGTGCTGAGATATCTTTTAAAAAATATGGGCTTTAGTTTGCATCCTGATATGAGTTTGAACAGCTCTGTGATCTCATCCTCACTAACCATTATTCCACTGTTGTCGACTAAAAGCTCAGGTGTGTTTCAACCTTAAATGGATATAAGCATGGAAAATAAATTGATATTAAATGTAAAATGTAATTGTGTTAAGTGTTGATTCAAGTTTTGGCGTATGTATGTCTATTAAAATGAGAATAGTTTTCATTAGAAAAGACAGAATCTTTAATTATATAATAAACTATTACTAGTATTTCATGAAAGGTTACAATTACAAAGACAACCCGTTGACATTGGGGTCATACAAGGTAAAACTGCCAACATCCGTGATTTATTTCGGTGTTTACCATCCGGTCATAATTTCAATCATGAAGGTCAATTTGAATTTATAAAATATAATGAATAACTGCATCCAATGCTTCAGATAATATGCTAAACAAGTATGTTGAACAAATAATGTTTAAATAGACAATTCCATTTTTTGTGCTAAATGACAATGATGATAAGCGTAATAAAATCAAAAGTGCAGTTAGTGGAGGAGCGTGGTGTAACCACCACAGATAAAACACCATGTCACAAAGTGCCCTGTTTTCACATCTGTGTTTACACCTCGTCATTTAGTCAGTTTACAGAGTCAAAATAAAATAAACAAAACTAACGAAAAACAAAAATATATACAGAAAACTATTTCCAGTTGGCAAGTCTTTAAAAAATGTTATTCAGTAACCATTCATGAAACACACAGCAGAGACGAGAAGCTAACAATAAAAAATACCCAAACAAAACCAATAAAAACCATTGTACTAAGACATAAACATAGTTTTCTGTATAACTGATGGCAGTATCTTAAACCACATACATCTCTATCACAATATTAACACTGGATTTCAATTGGATTTAAAAAAACAGAAATATAATCATTGATACATTACGATGGTTGACAAATCTCACAATAATGAATGTAATTAAAATATTATAATCCACAACACTAAGATACTGAAGGAAGTATCGTAAAAAAAACCCATTGAACTGCATTAATCAAGATTTTGACAGCTGATAAAAACACATCATGATTTGACAACTTAAAGACATGGTTATGATCATCTACAAACATGAACTGTGTGAAGCAATATTCCCTACAAACACATACGGGAAACCGTATACTCTGAATCGGGATTCGTCGGAGGCATGATGAACTTGGTAAATTCTTGCTCAGAACACAATTGTTTTTTAATCTGTTGTTTTGTAATGCATTACATAAGACTCTATAATGAATATGACAGAATCAGGTTATCTTCATGTACATGCATTCTTAAGCATTTTTTGAAGCACGGGACACTTTTGATGAACTTGGTTTTCACTGACCACAGCCAAGTCGTGTGATTGTTCGACGGAACTGTCCAAAGCAGGTATGATGCGACCAGCAATAGGAATCAAGGCCGGTGTCTGTGAGGCCAGACAGCCCGTGTTCAGCACAGACGACCGCTCGCCAGGCACGGAATCCACCGCACACTCAGTCTGCTCATCAGGCTTAGCCACTTTAGCACTGGACACAAATGAGAGTGACCCCTCCGACAATCGCTTGTTTGAGACGGCACCATCCGATAATCTTTTGTTTGAGATGACATCATCATCAGGTACTGTACCAGACACCATTGGGATTGGAATGCCTTTAGTATCGTTTGGACACATCCGGAGTAAAGCTGATGACGCAGGTTGGCTGTTAGATGGTGATGACTGGGTAGAGCGGTTGTCGCCATGCGAGGAAGATTGTTCTGTGCTGTGACTATGATTCAGGTAAGAGTTTGGTCGGCTCACCTCAGTGACAGACTGTTTAACAAAGTGAGGAGAATCATTCATATGCTTCCCACACTCTTTCTGTGCAAGGCTGTAGAGTTCCGACTCATTACGAACAATCCATTTGTTCTTCTCCACTGCGATGATTTCTATCTCCTGTTCCCCAAAGAGCAAAACATTTTTCGCATACTTTGCTTTAGTCGATGGCACATTAGTTTCATCTCGGGAAAACACTTTAGATTTCTGCCTGTTTTTTTCTTTCACAGGTTCACAGTTTTTAGCTATTGGCCGTTCCATTTCTTTTTCATCCACAGACTTTTGACCGAGTGTGTTAGAAGAGTCAGATGGAACAACACTTGTGTTAACTGACAGTAACTCTTTTCCCGATGATAAATCTAAAGGGCCGCCAGTGGAAATTTCCCCTGCCTCTGTCCCAGCAATAAGTGGACTGGGCATTGTCCAGCCCGGAGAGGCCAAAGGGAAATAACCCATCATCACCCCAGATGGTGGCATCGTCTGGAACCTAACTGCAGCTGCCGCTGTCACTGCTGCCGCTGCTGCAGCTGTTGCACTTCCCAGACCCCGATCTGGCAGTGTGTAGTCGTAAACATTTGGTATCTTGTCATAAGCCATGGGAAACGTGTTCACAACAGCACTAGCAGGCGGTATGTGTGGGGATGACACAAAACGTTTAGCACTAACGGAACGCACATTTAACTGCCCGTCCACAGCTAATTCCTTCTTAATGTGATGGCGTGAGACCTTAAATTTAGTCGCACCGAGCGAGTGAGGTGATGATTTGGTGGATTGTTTGCCGGGAGAGGCCCGCAACTTGGAACCAGCCGATGTGGATGATACACTGACGGGATGTGAGGAGACCGGGGACAGTGCAGAGATGTCCGGCTGACGTGACAAACTCATCAAAGTCTCCGCTATGTTGGCTGGACTCAGATTCCCACTGACACCGATAGACGCTGGCAGTCCATCCTGCTTACCACCGTTATCCACCGAAGCCGTGCTGTCGCAATCCTTTGTGGAACTAGACACTGGAGCCCCATCTGTGACGGGTCCTTCCTGTGCCAGGGACAGCTGCGAAATGACAGCCTGAAGCCTGCCTTTTCCATTGTAACCTTTAGACGATGAGTCCGGCGATTTCTTAATTTCATCCTTTCTACAGACAACCTCCGAATCTTTGTTTGGGGATGACCGACTACCTGAGACAGATTCCACACTCACACAATTCTCTGCACTCATAGCTTGCGACTGTAAATGACTTAGATAGGCTAACTGTTCCAAACGATGTGCCGTCACATCCACATCTGCAGCAGGCTGTGATGCTACTGCTGCTGCGTACACAGGCAAAGACACTGGAGGTGTTGCTGCAATAGACACTGTGGCTGTGGTTGCCACCGCTGATACTGTAGGTAACGCCGATACTGACTGTGACAATGCTGATGGTGACGTGGTGTCTGCTGGTGGGGAGTGTGGAGACCTGGAGGTGGGCGGCAGTTCATCCGCAGAGTGAGAGACAAACCCAGCACTGCTCGACCGCTGACTGCCAGGACTTTCTTCCTTGCACTCTTTGGGACTGCCCGTCAAGCGTGGGAGGGTCCCCGCGGCACTCATCTGAGCCATCAGCTGCTGCATCGCCTCCGGATCCATCGTGTAGTCCTCGCTGATTGTCGTCTGAAGACAGACACAATACAGGTAGGTTAACATCACCAACTTACATAGAATGCAAGTCGATTCGCCCCAGTGTTTGGTCAACTTGCCCTAAACATAACTCTCCATAAATCATTGGGACGATTTTAAAATGAACGCCTATAACTTAGGTGTCATGTTATTTATTAGTATTACAGTGAAACTCTGCTATTAAAATGGTTTTATATTGGGGAGATCTAATAATCAATTAAATGAACAGTCAGCCCATCTTAACTATGTTTGTGAGTCTGTCCCTTATATACTTAAAGGAATGATTAGGCAATTTTTTTTTATTTTTTTTTGGTTTGGTTAACGACGCACTCAACACATTTTAATTACGGTTATATCGGCGTCGGACATATGGTTATGTCGAGAAAAACCCCAGTGGTCAGCTGACGGGGATCGATCCTAGACCGACCGCGCATCAGGCGGGCACTCTACCACTGGGCCATGCTGCCCGCTGAATGATTAGGCAAGGCATTTGACTCAGACTTGTGTTAATTCATTTAACAGTAATTCATTTAATTCATAAAATGATAGACTAAACAGTGTGGGGTGAGTTGGTAGGGGGCAAGTTAGTTTTGAGGCGAGTCGACCTGCTCCCTTACTTGTATCCTATATGCAAACATCATTCTTCAATGAATGAATTAATGTTTAATAACACCCCAGCACAAAAACACACATCGGCTACTGGGTGTCATAAAAGGTAAATATATGGAAATATTATTTACACAATTACGTAAATCCAGTGTAAAGAGCTGTGTACATATACAATACAAATATCAAGGTAAATATATTATTAAATTTTGAATAGAAATCAAAGTGTTTTAAAAACTTTAAAATTAATTCTGTGTTGAATTTAATTTTGTTGAAACCAGTGCTATTTTAACAAGAATTCCACACATAAAATGTCTTGCCTACCATAAATATATTTAGTGTACTGATACTTGCATTAATAAGATGTGCGTTTAAAAATGGTAAAACTAGAAATATATTTCAATGTGATCAAGATGATAAATCAGATGTAAGCAAAATTCAAGAACGTTTGTTTTAACGACACATTGACTAATTAATCATCAGCTATTGATGTCAAACATTTGTAATTCTGAAATGTAGTCATCAGAGGAAATCCGCTATATTTTTCATAATGCAGCAAGGGATCTTTTATATGCACTTTCCCCACAGACAGGAAAGCACATACCACAGCCTTTTGACCAGTTGTGGTGCACTGTTTGCAATGAGAAAAACCCCAATCAGCTAATTGGATCCACTGAGGTGGTTTGTTCCTACGACGCAAGCACCTCAAGTGAGCACTCAACCCATTGAGCTAAATACCCCTCCATCTTCGTCAAAGACCAAGGACAGGAAAACTTTCCTGCTGGCAACAAAAAGTTAGTTTTTTTGTTTCCACTAGAGTACACCGATTCATTAATCATCAGCTATTGGATGTCAAACATTTGGTAATTTTTACATATGGTCTTAGAGAGCAAATCCACTAAATTTTTCCATTAGTAACAAAAGACCTTTTATATGCACCATCCCGCAGACAGGATAGCACATACCACAACCGTTGATATACCAGCTGTGGTGCATTGGATGGAGTGAAAAATAACCCAATGGGCCCACTGACGGGGATCGATCCCAGACTGATCGTGCATCGAGTGAGCACTTTACCACTGGGCAATGTCCTGCCCCCTGATTGAAACAAACCATGAAGCTGAGAGGTTTTTAAAAATTTGTAAACGGACCTCGTCGTCAAAGCTGCAGTTGAAGCCTCGCCGATGCAGCATGGCCTTGTCACGAATGATGCGGTTGATGGAGCTAATGCTGGGAATGCTTTTCTCGGTGCAAATGCCATCTTGTATCAGCCTGAAACAACGAGAGAGAGAAAAGCTTAATGTCTACAACTGCGACCTGTCACAAGTCCAGCCAACTGCACACTATAGCAGCTGAATCCAACAACTCCAAATGTTTAGAACCACTGATGTACACAAATGTAGCATGCAACTTTGAGACTTGGTTGGGTAGAATATTTCTGTGTAGGTCTCCACTGCACATCAGGGTCAGTGCTTATAAAACTTAAAGTCCAGACTTTAATGTAATGCTAATTGAATGGCATTGCCATTACGTTAAAGTCAGGACTTTATAAAAGTCTAGACTTTAAGGTTTATAAGCACGGGGCCTGATCATTCATTCACTTCAACTTAATTTCATGCTTGTATTTGATTACAGTTCAAACACGATGTCCTGGGCACACACCTCAGCTATCTGGGATGTTTGTCCAGGACAGTGGCTTAGTTTTTAGTGAGAGAGAGGAGGGTGTAGTGGTCTTACACCTACCCATCGAGTCAGTAAAACTCACTTTGGGTGAGAGACAGTACCGGCAGTACCTACCAGCCTTATGTCAGATGGCTTAACCACGACACCAACAAGGCTGGTTTGATCTGATCATTGTGTTTGTGGATGACTTATGCTATTTTACTTGGAGCCACTGATTCACTGACTGAGAAACACTTTTCCTAATCCTCACTTCTGACAATGCATCTGCTATTTTATTTGCTTCAAAAAAAAAAAAAAAGGTTATGCAAATCGGTTTGGCATAATCTATACTGATTATACAAACCAAAATAGGTTATGCAAATCGCTTAGCATAAGCTCTTTTTAGGTTATGCAAATTAAGAATTTCTAATGTCCTGTTGTGTCTATCAGTGATGAGGATACGCTGTCAGTAGGTGAAATGAGGAATTCTACACACTATCACAGTATACAAGCACTGTACTCACTTGTGTCGGATTTCCCACGCAAACATCTGTGGATTCTCAGCTTTGTACTGTCGAACTCTAGTAACAACATCGGGGGTTGTCACCTTAGGCTTACTGCCACCAATCTGTCCTGGATTAATACTGCCAGTTTTACGGTATCTGAAAACAATAGCAGACATTTAGAAATACAGACTAGTGTTCAGTGTTTTCATCAATCACAAACAAAGAAAAGCTAAATAAAAGCTAAATAACTTCACAAAGTGATTTGTGTTGTGTTGATAACAACACAATTTTAAAATATTAAAATCAAACCTAATTAATGTCTGTTAATGAGATATGTAGCAAATAAGAAAGCAAGGCCATTTGGCCTAGACCAATAGAGATTTCCTGAGGGCGTTACTGCCAGAAGACAGACAGGGAAACTAAGGAAAACTTAACAAGTGTCTTAATATAACACAATGACATCCATTCAAATGAAAGAAGTGAGGGATTTCATATTTTCATAATAAAACACCTTCCAGGAATAGTGTTGAAGTATGATGACCAGTTAGTACCATGCACAATAAGGCACGCCCAGCTTGGCCATGAGTGTGGGTTTAATTTGAGGCACTGACTAGGGCTTAAGGCAAACAATGGTTGTAGAATAAATGTTAAAGGTGCAGACCTTAGTGTTAGCCCATGAAAATAGACACTAAGTTTAGTTTACCTACAAACCTGGGCCCCGTTCCACGAAGCGATCTTAGTCCTAAGATCAACTTAAGTGCATTGGGTAGCTATGCGTCTAAGGTAATCTTAGGGCTAAGATCGCTTTGTGGAACGGAGCCCAGCAACACCAGGGTTGGATAAATCCCGTGCCCGGACGCCCGGGGCTACCAGAATTTAAGTCCGGGCAACCATTTTTGACGATGCTGTAAGCCCGGCGGGCTACCGCAAAAAAAAAAAAAAAAAATTTAAAAAAAATTTAAAAAAAAAAAAAAAAAAATTGTAACTAAATAAAAAAAATTGGGGTAAATTATCTATTTTATTATTTTAATAAAAAAAAAATTCTATATTACTTTTTGGGTTGCGAAAAGGTACGGTACTTTTGTAATTTGGTTTTTCATCTTCCACAATCAGCAAGACGTTCAAGTCATCGGTGTCTGAAATTCCACCCTTTCATGTGGGTGCACTATACTGCCACGAGCTGCTGGAACTGTTAATTGCTCCCCTAGTCTGACCAACAGTTGGCGGTTGCGCGATATGATTCAGTGAAACAAAGGAATATATTTGCCAGTGGAATTATTTTTTTAACATAGCAAACTGACAATCAACAATACAGCCCGTTGTTTTGACGCCAACTTAAAACTAATGTCTTGTATTATCAAGACTATTTGCCGCCAGCTGAAGTCTAAACTAAACCATAACTCAATCGCTGTTTATTTTCTTCTAGGCCACATATGCAGATTATCAGATTACAGTTTACAAAATTAAAATCTATTATTATGTTAAAGACATGTATAAATTGACGAATGTTTTCAATGTTAAAAATATTAATCTTTCTTACAAATTATTTTTAATTAAATCTTTCTTATCGTTTACTATTGCTTTGTTTATAATGGCATCTGAGCATGTCACGTGATCACACAAACACACATGGCGATCCACTGGCTGGGCTAATTGGCTCACGGCATTTACAAGTTTATTGTCATCAATAAAAACTGCTATTGTTTTAGAATAAAAGGCAAGTTTTGTTAAGATTCGTCAAAATGACACCTATTAAAGATAGTTAAAGCCATTTTAAGTATTAAAATATGCAATATCGATCTTCAGGATCGTAAGATTAGCATACGGTATTAAAATACTTTTCTTAAGAATTACATTTTCTTTCTACGTCCGTTCGGACTAAGTTCTGCATGTGAAAACCGTATGAAGTGTTTCAGTAATATTCTGTAAGCCTTCATTACAAGATTATTCTTATTATTGTTATATATATATGTTGATGTTTGCCGTGTGCGTGCGAGTGTTTAGTGATCTTAAAAAAAATAAAAAATAAAAATATATATATTTGGACAATCCAACCATTGTACCACAACTGGTTAACGGCTGTGATATGTTCTTCCCTGTCTGTGGGAAAGGGAACATAAAAGATCCCTTGCTGCTAATGGAAAAACATGGTGTGAGTATTACAAGACATATTACCTGTTGAGGATCTTACTCACACTGACATGGTGTGAGTACTACAACACATATTACCCAAGGATCTTGCTCACAGACATGGTGTATTAAAAGACATATTACCTGTTGAGGATCTTACTCACACTGACATGACATAACTATTACCATGTCAGCATTAGTATTACAAGATGTATTACCTTATTGAGGATCTTGCTGACACTGACTTGGTGTGAGTATTACAAGATGTATTACCTGTTGAGGATCTTACACTGACATGGTGTGAGTATTACCATGTCAGCGTGAGTATTAAAAGACGTATTACCTGTTGAGGATCTTACACTGACATGGTGTGAGTATTACCATGTCTGCGTGAGTATTACAAGATGTATCACCTGTTGAGGATCTTACATTGACATGGTGTGAGTATTACCATGTCAGCGTGAGTATTACAAGATGTATTACCTGTTGAGGATCTTACACTGACATGGTGTGAGTATTACCATGTCAGCGTGAGTATTACAAGACATATTAC